>ML682035.1:6216403-6508975 GCA_007922195.1 Podocnemis expansa | reverse complement strand
ACACACACACACACACACACACACACACACACACACACACACACACACACACACACACAGATGTTCTGATACTAAAAGGTTCTTTACTTTATCAGACAAAGGCCTAATGAGGGCCAAAGGCTTGAACTTCATACTGAAATCCAAGCAGGAAACTAGGTGCACATTTTTTTTTTTTAAACAGGGAGTGTAATGAACCACTGAACAGCTTCCTAGGGTGTGTTGTTCAATCTTCAACACATGGGGCCTCTAAGTCAAGATTCAAGATTCAAGGCCTCTCTAAACTATTTGGTTTCGTTCAGCCATGCTGGGTGGAATTCTGTACAGCTGGTGACATGCAAGAGGTCGGACTAAATAATTACGGTAGTTCTTTCTGGACTGATGCATTCAATAGAAAGAATCCTGCTGGCTTCAATGACCTGTGAATCAGTCTTTTCCCCAGCGCCCAACCATCTGCTTTATCTGAATGATATATGCGATCTCTCTCCGTGCCATTGCTTGGGCTTCCAAACTCTTGGGATGGGTTATGGAAGGGTCATAATGTTTCTGGGCTACACTAGAGGTGACACACTGCCATTTCCTTGCCAAGAGCATTGATGTTACCAGTCATGAATCTGTAAAGGATACCTGAAGGCCAGGCCTCTCTCACTCTTGGACTTATCAGCAACAATGTGCAAGCACTTTCTCCCAGATTCTTCCTGATGTTAGAAGGATTTCTGAGTTTCAAAGGCTGCAGGACTGGGCCTTGTGTTCTCAAGTCCATTTCCTATTTCCAACCAATGGGCCAGTTTGTTTCCTCATTTCATTCTTGTGCAACTTAGGGCTGCCTGAGCATGGCTGACAGCAACAGTTGGCCCAAGATGCATCATAATAGTCATGGTCCAGGAAGCTCTTTTTTAGGCAACACTTCAGTAGACAAGGCATTGGCCTGGCCCTAAGAAAATCCAGGTTCAATTCCTGGCTTTCCCATTGGCCTGGTGTGTGACCCTGAACAAGTCACTTCACCTCTCTATACTCCCATTCACTTCCCACCCATCTTGTACACTCTCTGTAGGACACGGAACATCTCTTACTATGTACATAAAGAGTGCATAGCACCAAGCCTAATCACTGCTAATTCACTAGGTGTTTGCCAGCACCTTCTTATGAACCATAAACAGCAGTGTCCATAATACCATGAACAAGCTGGTTGTGAGAGTCAGAGTGCCTTTCAGGAGAAATAAGGGGTACACGTTTTAAAGTGTACATTTTTTTGTCATTGTTGCTCTTTAACAATCAATTTTTCTTGTTCATGTATGTACACACAGGAAGACCTGAACCACAGTTACCATGAAAAATCATGGAGCACAAGAGACAACTCAGTTAAATTTATGACTAAGTGAGTATCTCTATTCAGCATTTTGGCATTGCATATGAAGAAAGCAACCAAACCATTGCTGCAAGCATATTCTTAACTAAAGAAGTCTCCCCTGGTTTCCAGATCTTGATACTAGGGCAAGGGTTTATATTAAAAACAGCACAGGGCATTTCTTAATTTTCACACATGATTTCTTAATAATGGCCACCGACAGTACAGAAGAGCGGAACAAGTTGTTTTGCTTTAGGAATCTTGCAGCCCAGCTTATGCAGGAAAGTATTAGAGAAAAAATGCGTCACATAAGTGGGATGCAAATTTTTTTCATATATTAGACTTTAGTAGGCATATTCTGCTCTATTAATTGCACACAAGACGAGGATTTCCCATTTTACCTGATAAGTTAACAGCACTGTTCATTTCTGTTTGATTGTGTTTCTCACTTATACTTTTTTATCCAGCTCTTGGGATAGATGGATATTGGGCCAAATACAGGGGTGATGTCTAAATTACATGCCACTAAATAAGTGGGAAGCAGTTAAAGACGTCTATGGGAGTCTAAGTGAATATAAAGAGCCTATGCGAGTTGCAGGGTGAGGAGCGGAACTGCAGAAAGAGGGCCAGATTTTTGGAGGGACCAGTTGGTGCAACACAAGTGTCTTAAGAATGCAAGTTCTTAATGTACAAACTCTCGAGCCTTAATCCTTGCCTCCCTTTATATTAAATCAAAATCATGTTCCTTCAACTCTGCCTATCTTCCACATCATTTATCAGAAAGAAACAGTTTAGCTTAAATGCTGAAAACCTAGGAGGAATTATAATAAGGCTTCAGAACTGGTTTGGACCGACTTCATCATGTCCATGTTTTCCATTAATTGTTTTCCATGCTGCCCATGCCCATTGCTGAATATTAGCTGGTTGAATATTGACCAAGTAGGCAGTTTCACAGTTGATCTATAAGGAGGTGTAAGCTATGTGGGTACTTCTACACTGCAGCCTTAGGTCAACTTAAGGAATGTTAAATCGACCTACAGACCCCCACGGCCACAATGGGTTTTTATTCAGTCAACTTAAGCACTTCCTTAAGTCAGCTTAATAACACCACCTTTTAAGGTCAACTTACCACTTAGGTTGACCTTATTAAGTTGACTTAAGTCAGTGTAGGAGAAAATCCCCAAAGTCAACCCAATTGGCCTCCAGGCCCCCTCCTCGAGTTCCTGGCCACTAGAAAAGGTCGACCCAGCACCTGCCAGTGTGGATGCAGGCACTTGACAGGAATTTTCAATGTGGACTTTCTAGGTCAACTTAACAAGGTTGACTTTAAGTTGACTTAAAGTCAACCTTGTTAAGTCAACTTAACGGAGCCGCCAGGGCAGACACACCCCATGTTAGTAAGTGTGTGTGTCTCTAAGAGGGTTTAATATACGAGCTCAGAGGGGCAAGGAATAGTGTAAAGTTTACCAACTTAGAGTCTTTCAGATTTTTTAATACTAAGACTCACCTCTGAATCGCTGAATGTGGTCTGTTAACTTGGCAGTGCTTTTTTATTCAGCATACCACACACTGTACAAAATTAGATCAAACCCTCTGTGTCCCTTAAAATATTAACATGAATTGTACAAATTCCAAGAACAAAGCTAAAGAAAAAGAAATGAAAACAAACAAGTTTTAAATACAACCACATTTTATACAGTAACATCCATGCCTCAAGCCAACTATCTATTCCTATGAATGTGGCTAGAAATATGAGAGACAATAAGTGAAGATGATTCACATATAATGCTACAAATCTTCATTTTCACTCAGGAAAAAGTGCTTCATAATGCTATTTTTAGGTTGCAAGCACCAAGAATGTTCATTAATAATTTGTAAGGTGCTTTGAGATCCTTAAATGAAAAGTACTATACATGTGCAACCTAAATTAGTAGCTATGGCTGGAAAAAATGAACAGATTGGTACAGTATAATTGGACCACAAGCTATCTAACACAAAGAAATGTTGCTTTTTAAAACTAGTACCAGTACACTGAGTTTGAACGTTTTTGTAATGTGTTTCTACCTGGGTTCATATACTATACTCTCTGTTCATTGCAGCCCTGAGTCAACCATCCTTATCGATTCATATATTTTAAGGCCAGAAGGGACAATTAGATCATGTAGTTTCACCTCCTATCAGATACTAGAATTTCATATATTTACTGCATGAGCTTTCATGGGAGAAAATCCAACTTTATCAGATGCTTTGAAGATGGAGGAACTTACAGAATGTGAGGAAATAAATGCAGGGAAGTGTAAGTCGTGGGAACAGGTCACGCTGTAACAGCAAATCAAAGCCCCCCCATTCTGTAAGTTCAAAGCATCAGACAAAGTGGGATTTTATCCCACAGAAGCTCATTGTTAGTCTTTAAATGCCACAGGATTCCGTGTTTGTTTTACTGAACCAGACTAACATGGCTGCCCCTTTGGAACTTAGAATTTCATATAATTACTTCAGTACTGATCACAATAACTTGTGTTTGGCTAAAGTGTCTCTTCTAGAAAGTTATCCAGTCTTGATTTGATGACTTCAAGAGATAGAGAATCCACCAATTCTCTGGGTAACACTGGATCTGATTTTCCATTCATGGTCATGTAAATCATGAATAATACTACTGAAATCACTGTGTGAAAATGGTGTAACCCCTCTGATTTCAGTGGGGTTACTCATGATTTGCAGAGAGATAAGTGAGAGATGAAATTGGCCCAACTAAATTGTGCTTACACAAAGCAATAGAACTATTTGCATGAGTCAATGCTGTTCAACATGAAAAAGATGATGGAACCGGGCCCTTAGAGAAATGAAGTAGGGAGGGAAAAAAAATGCAGTCAAGCCAAGCAAAGGAAACCAGCAATGATTCTATTACTACTTTTTCAGCGGATGAACACTTCTTAAAATGTTCTGAATCAAAACCACAAGTGGATTTTATTTGCATCCAATTACTGCACAAGCAAAGAACAAAGAAGCAAATCCATTTCCTAACATAAGGTGATGGTTTTTAACACAGTTAGGCCCTAACTGCCTGGATCTTCCTTGTAAGCCTATCTCATAATTATAAATCAAAGAGCCCCAGGTGCAGTTTGGATACAAAGGCAAGAACAGAGAGATGAATTGCTCCTTGAGCCAGAAGGTTAAGTGCACTATTTCCCTGCATCCCCAAGGTACGGCTTTGTGTTCTAAAGTTATCTCTAACCTCTGATGCTCTCGGATGTTTCACAGCACATTATATGAAAATGTGGAGGCTCTGTCTTTGAACTGCTCAGACTAGTGGGTAGGTTAATAATTATGCCACTCCACTGATATTATCTTTAGAGGGCCTGATTCTGAGCTCTCATCTTCACTGTGTTCAATGGAGGCCAGTGGGAGCAAGCTAGGAACTGGATACAGAGTGTCACTTCAGTAGGCAAGATCAATCCACAGGAAGAAAAAACATGGGTGCCATGATGTCTCTTCTTTTCCCTTAGTATGAATAAATTTTGTTCTTGTATGGTACAGAATAGCAGCCAAAAGGAGAAATGGATTTTGCCTGTTGAAAATTAAGGGGTGCATTTAGCTAAGCCTCACATGAACACATGGGGTGATGGAAGGAAAGACTAAGAGACTCTTCATTTCCACTGTCCCAACCTATTTAGCGCTCAGGCCCTCAAGGAAGCAATTGACTTTTACTTTGAGGAGGCCAGATGCAGCAAAGGCCCCTGCCCAACTCCAAGATTTGGGCTAGGGTTACTAGCTCTTAAAGACTGGTGACCCCACCCATTATGCCACCAAAAAAACCGGTGTCACTTCCAAGGCTGGAGGAAAGATACTGTTGCTGAGCAGAAAATGGCTGCCCACTTTGTCTTCACAATCACTGTACTGCTGTTAGGCAAGGGCCTCACCTCAGCCTGCACACATTACTCCAAGCACATGGCTTTCTGGGATTAATTTGTAAAGCACTTTAGGATGCCTTGAGTAAAGGAACTTTGGGAGACTGAATTCTATTCTAAGTTCTCTGTTCCATTGTTCCTCTAATTTCCTGTGTGATTCAAGGCACATGGCTTTGTCTAACGACTCCCTTTTCTGGCTCCAAGCACCCACAGATGCTACTTGGCATTTTTATATAACAGAGACAGAGCTCACTCAGCATTTAAAAAACATGGGACCAAATTCTGCTCTCAGCCATGTCTGCGCGACTCCACTGAAAATAACTGAGGGTAGAGTTTGGCTTCTGGCCTCCGCATTAAAAATAGCAAAAATATTTCTTCTGATTACTGAATCCTTTCCAGTCTTCTCTTCTCCTACTCCACTTTCAGCAGATTTCCTTCTTTCCTTTCAACACATGGTACAATTTGGACATGAGGGGCTAGCAAGACCTTGAACTCTGTGCCCAGAACTGAATCTAATCTGTTTGGAGGCTAATGTCATATTGACTAATCTATGGATTATCACAGGAACATAGTTCTATTTTCTCTGTCGTGGAACCATCATATTTTTGTTCTGCTTTACCCTGTGCTTACCAATGGCTCCAAAGAGATCAGCAGAGGTTGGACATTAGAGCCACTGGACACCTGTGTTCTTGGATCCAGTAATCAGGTAGTCTTCCATAAGGGTATGGGAGGGGCAGGTACTGCTATTCATTGTATTTTAGTACACGGAGGACATTTGATGGTAGGTTGGAGATAGGCAAGAGGTGATCTGAGTCAGGTTAATGGATATATTAATACATAGAACTAGTGTGTTTTTACTCCCATGGTGGCACATGCCAGGAGAAGGCTAGGATGGTCCAAGCAGAAGCCTCCATGTTGCAACTTGATAACCTAAGAGAACCACAAACCTCACCACCTTCCATTCTAAGTGAAAGATTCCCTCTTTTGCCCTGTCTTCATTAATATACATGGTACAGTGGATGTAGAAAAAAATCATTGAACGTTTCTACACCGAATCTTGCAGGCATATGATAGAGGCCAGTCACGTTTCTTAATCCACTCTTGAAGTGTGCTCAGATGACACAATGGTGGCCATAGTAAAAGAAGAGAAGACAATTAGAGCTGGTCTAGAATTTAGTCTTATTTTTTTCAGGAAATTTTTCTTTGTCAAAACCCAAACTGCTCACAAGAAATGGTCGGGTTTGACCAATGTCCCATTTCAAAGCAGTTTTTGAATTTTGACAATCTCAAAATGAAGAGTTTTGGTTTTCAGGATGAAATGACTTTTTCAAAAAGCTAGATAATTTAGAGTAACACATATTTAATTTAAAAATGAAAAAGATGATTAGCAATAACACTTCAAAATTAATGGACATAAAACATTTGTATTGATGTAATCAGGGAGGAAGGTAGACATCAGACTATTGGTTTGAGAAAATATTTGAGGTTTTGACTTTTTGCCATGATTCAATATGGGGGAAAAAAGGAAAATCTTGAAAAAACTTACCTGGAACAAGAAATCCATTGATTTCCCCACCTCTGAACAGACGACAGCAGAATACATGAGAGCTCTAGTGCTGTCTGTGTTCTGCGATTATTTTCTCGAGGCCCCAGAGAGAACCCAGGCACAGATTTCTTATAGCCAGACTTACTTCTGGAGCTAAGATCTGATCTTTGATAAAAAAAAAATGGTAGAGAGATCTCAAGCAAAGCACACCTTTGGATGATATTTTAGAGAGTCACTTGGCTTTAGCTACCTAACCCCTTCAATCCTTTTGAAACTCCCAGTCTTTGTTTTCAAGGAAAAAGTTAAACAATCCTTCCATGCAATAGTTTGAGAGCGATCATCCAGTTTCTTTCAGAGTTTCACTCATAAAGAATGAATAGGTCAATTTGTTTCAGTAACACAAACTACACCACTGAGGCCTTTCCCCCCTTTTTGACAGATTTATCTGCATAAATATTAATACCACATCTCTTAATTAAATCAAGAAGCATATTTACTTTCACCGACTAGATACTTATGTGTCAGAAGAGGGCTTCTTGTTTCTATGAAACTTTACAGTCTATGAAATACAGTATTTCTTTCCAGGGTCACTGCCACTCAGTAAATAATGTGGAATATTTCTGAATGCTGGCTCAAGTGCTCTTCAAGCAGAAGCATACTAATGGGAAGAAATGTAAGAACAGTGTCAATGTTCCAAAAATAGCTACTGAAAATATATATAATAACTGAGTGCAATGCAGCTCTGCATGTTGGTAAATACGTGCTTTGGTGAAAACCTCTAAGATTATTTTATTAGCAGTTTTTAAAGCTTAAAAAACAACAATAAAGTCCCTATAGCCTGAAAAGGAAGGCTTATTCAGTATGTGCAAATGTCCTTAGCCTCTTTATTGTAAACACTTACAGTTACATATTTTAGTCATCACTCATGTATTCTCAGTGGGAATGTCTACACTGGAGGCTTAAAGTGACTTAACCAGGCTTAAGTTGACTTAAGCAACTCCAGGGCTACATTTGGAGTTCATTAAGTTGACGTAAGCTCTTGCTTAAGTCGACTTAATAACTCTTACTCTTAAAGTAGACTTTAAGGGTTAAGTCAACTTCATTAAGTCGACTTAATAAAATGTGGCCATTAAAGTCAACTTAAAGACAACTTAAGGCAAGCGAGCCATTTAAGTCAACAGTATAAAGTTGACTTAAACAAATGGGTATTCGCTAAATTGACTTAACAAGGTCAACTTTAAGTTGACCTTATTAAGTTGACATACCTGAGCCCTCTAGTGTAGACATGGCCAACGTGCCTTATCCAAAGGCCTGTGTGAAAAAGTTCCATGGACGTCAGTGGGTTTGGATCAGGCCCTTCTTAACAGTGGTAACCCAAAGACAGCTTAACACTCAAAATGTGGATCTGGATTTTAATCCCAATAAATCAGATCTGGGCATGCTCAGATCCAGGGGTTCCATAATAAAGACAGGTCACTGCGAAAATGTGCATCTGGATTCAGTTCAGAAAGTCCCAAACTCCTAGCTGTTTGCATCCAAGATTTTTGTCTGGGGTCTCTTTACAACTTCCCCATGTCAGCAGCTACCATAAAGCTTTCCATAAAGTTTTGTGCTCAGAGGCCTTTGAGGTGATTAAAGACAACCGGGGGCTATTACTGCCCCACTGAATTCAATGGGGAGTGCTGTTCAGCCATCAGAGGTATATAGTCCAAAGACCCACAATTGTGATAAGTGTGTAGGAGGTTAATGTCAATTCACAAGGTGGTTGTTTATCACAAGAACAATAATTTGCGTGATGACACTAGGTTTATTTTACTAGTCGTGTCACAATTGCAGCAAGATGGTACTTTTCCATCTATTTTCTGTGAATTAAGAACACATCGTAAAGGATTGTTGATTACATGCTTCTGAGAGTCATAAAGCAAGAGTTAAGATCAAGGAAAAATGAAATCTAGAACAAGGATCCCATACCATAAAATTCAGCTTTGTTTTCCATTCAGCAAAATCGTACACTTTGTGTCCCTCTCTCATTTCCTTTATGCTGCTTTTAAAGCTAGTTTTCCATTTTAGATGGCTCCGTTCATAAAACTAACTTCTGTGGCACAGGAAATCACTCTCTTTTTCACGATCATATACTCTGAACGTGTGCTGCAAGCTAAAGGGGAAAATTATTATTCCTGATCCACTTTTCAGGAGTCCTGTTATATGCAGCACAGCTCCCACATCAATGGGATCTCTGCATGCAAAATGAGTGCAAGTAGCCCCTGGGCAGATGGAAGCGATTTTTGTTTTGGTTCAAGTTAAAGACAGGCAGATATTAAAAGTCTTGAGCCAGTTGAGTACCCAGTTTTCAGAGAGGCCTGCCTCCAGCAGAAATCAGGATGGATCCTGGGTTGAATTACAACTTTGATCAGGGTCCATGAATATTTGCAGAATGGAAACTGATAATGTCATACCTCCCTGGTGACCCAGCCACCATCAGCAACCTAGAAGCCAGAGCACACATACACACAAATGGTCTCAGCTGTTAGAGCCCTATGGTTTCTTTTTAAACAGTAGTGAATTGTCAGCCTTCCTGGTTGCAAAGAAAAGCTCAACCACATGAACCAAACATGACAGATGCAGTGATCTTTGCCTGAGTCTGCAGAGAGCTTGAAACAATAGTGCCGAAAGGAGCCAGCCCCATGCAACTCAGTGGGGTGTAAACGCCAATCGCCACTACTCTGGAGGAGGAGGGGAAACTTCCCACACCACCATCATGATGGAGGCCTAAGTAGCAGGAAAGGAAGAATGTAGTGGGCTCAACTAATCCATTGATGCAGAGCCACACTGGCTGCTAGGTTAGGTGAAAGTTCGTCCCCAAATCAACTTTCACTTCCACACTGGCCAAGGGGGGGGGGGGGAGTTTAGAGTACTGCCACGAAAAAGAAAGGGCCCCAGGCAGCCACGCCACCTCCAATCCTCTTCCATCACCAGTCCAACGGGGACAGAGCAAAGTGATGAATCATCCCTGGAACAAAGCCAGATTAAGCCCCATGTGGCAAAGAATCATTTCTGGGCTCTTTTCTAGCCAATCCACAAGCAGGGAACTGGGCTGGTGATTTTCAGAACCAACACATGAGGCTCACAGGAGAACCAGCAGCAGGCTACCCCATCTCACGCCACAGGTTGGAAAGCTCCTCTGAGCGATAGCAGTAACCGATTCCACAGGGCTCAGCCTGGTTCAGGCTTGTTCCCAGCCCTGCCTTCGGTTGCCTTCTTCCACCCCAGTTCACAGCTGCAGATTCCAGCCTAAAGTGTGGGTTGCTGGCCCAACTGCCAACACCCAGTCTTAAAACACTAGGGGTGACCATCCATGTCTCAGTTTCCACCAGCGGGGTCACAGTGGGGAGATAAGCTGCAGGGATGGAGCTGTAGGAGACCTCCCATGTTCTGGTGAACCTGAGGGCCTGCTTCCTCTTCCAAGTCCCTGCTAGGACCTGCTCCCACCTCCACGGCCTCTTTGGGAAAGCCAGGGAGCGGCTGCTCTTCATAGGGGACACCAGCAAGAATCCACTGGTTCATACTCCTGGGTAAACTCCTGGGGGCCTGGCCCCACAACAGGACTGCAAGAGCCATGAAGAAGATAGCAGTGACTCTGTAGCTTGCTCCAGCGGGGAATGGGGAGAAAATATTCTCAACAATTTCCTAAGCTATTCTTTTCCTCAAGTGTTTCCAAAAGAATGTTTGTTGTGGTTCTTGTTGTTTAAACTGTTTTATTTTGGAGGGGGAAAAGAAAATTTTCTTTCCTGGACTTCCCTCTCATTGGCCTTCCCCCCTCCTTTTTGAAGGAGGAAGAAGTTAAAAAGGAGGGATAAGAGAAGCAGAGGGAAGAGAGAGTCGAGAGACAAAAAAGGGGGAGAAAAAGAAACCTTCTTATTTCCCATTTTTTGAAAGTCAGCTCAGGATACACACAACTGGGATGTTACATGGTGTGTACGCACACATGTGGCCCAGTACAGTAAAGATTTACATATGTGTTTATCTATGCACAACAGTTAATCCCAATTGGGTATGTCTACACCAGGGGCTTAAGTCGACTTAAGTAGGCTTAAGCCAATTTAAGCGAAATCCCAGGCTATATTTAGAATTTATAGTCAACTTAAGCACATGCTTTTAAAATAAATCTAGCTGGAGAGGAAATGTTCATCAGCCACTTCAGAAATGCACCCCCACCAGCAACTGAATGCAGATCACAGAAATGGCCAGCCATTCCTTGACGTAGCAGTTAGCACCAAAAAGTGATCGGGTGCCTGTTTTTTCCCCCACTTGAGGCCAAAGTGCAGTCATGTGTTTATTTTCCATAATGCTATTTTAGAAGGATTCTTATTTGTGTGTGTTTCACACTCTCTTGGGAAGAGAATGGCTTCCCCGCAGCCTGCCTGTTTTTGACGTTGCAATCTTGTCCCTAGGTTGAAGTCCCATTTGAAATCAATGGGAATAATGTCGAAAGTGACCCATTCAGGATAGAGATCTCCTTACTTGCAAAGAAGCATTAGGAAGGTATTTCCCTTTGACGTGGTCTCACTGGACTGGTTTATGCAGCATAGATGCTCTTGGCTCATCTCGACAGACTACATACTGACATGGGTTTATTGCAAGTTTTCAAACAGATGTCAAGCTCTTACCATCCCAAATGCTGTCCTTTTTGGAGCCCAGCACCTCTTTTTTATCATGGGATCACATGGCAGCCATTTCAACCAGCTAATGGCTTTCAGATGGGCAGTCAGATGACTTAAAACTCAGTTTAATGGTTAGGATTTTTAATAGTGAAGCTGGAGTGCAAGAAAGAAAGAAAAAGGGGAAGGCAAAATGCCCTGAAACTTAAAAGCTGCTGATGGGAAGGAAGAAAACTAGAATTTCTTGACAGAATTCACTTCTATTTGCCTTCCGATAGCTTTACAGGCCTTGAAAAAGGCTGAATTTCATTTGTCACATTACTTTAATAGGCACGAATTATTGAAGACCCTTGAAGTAAAGATTGGTGGTTGTTTTAAAAAAATGATAAAAATAACCTAACAGAAAGGTCTGATTAAGCATTCCATTCTGGGAAGATTCGCTGCTGGTTTGCTATTGGAAATTTCTGATTTCTTTTCTGAACTAACCCAGCTTCTTTTAATGGAAAATTATGCCTATCCAGTAGAATGGGCGACAATAAGATGAAGCTGTGAATTTGGAGGTTAATTGAGAGGGACATAATCTGTAATTGATTCCATCCTCCTTCCAGTTCTCTCACTGTATCATCTTGATGAGAAATTGTAGAGTCTGCAGATCTAAACCCGTATGGAGGTTTTCAACAGGAATAGGATCAGCTAATTGGGATTAAAGTAGCAGGTTCTAAAGTGACCACAACCTGGGCCCAGTAGCTCAGTGGTTTTCCAACTTTTTTTCTCAGGACCCAGTTGAAAACAATTATTTATGCCCACAGCCCAACAATTACATCTTTAAGCAATGCACTCCAGTCTTCCAGTGGTAACAGCAGGGGGCATCATGACCCAGGACCTGAGGGTCTGCAACCCAGTACTGGGTCCCGATCTGTATTTTGAAAACCACTGCAACAGACAATCAAAATGGTATCTGCACTCCCATAATTACATAGGTGTGAGGAAAACGCTATATTTAACCTGAGTTTACCTTTAAGACAAGTCATACATCAGAAATATCAGAGACTGGTCACATGGAGACTTTGGAATGTACTGGTGGCCTGGGTTAATGGCCTACCATGGTCATCTCTGTGCAGGCAGGGCAGACCTCTCCCCCAACACCAGTCTGAGCGATGAACTCATTTATCCTCATCAAGGCAGTTGAGAGTAATTCCCTGAATGCCAGGCTGTTGCAGCATTTGTGAGCTAACATGGAAAATGTTGGTGTGTCTTTATCAGCTGATTTAGGGGATCTGGACTGCAATGTTAGCAGGAACGCTGGAAGTTAGTGTAGGCTAAATTCCTCGAATGTCTTCTTCAGACTGTACATCTCTTGGGATATCATTGGCTATGTCTACACTGACAAAATTATTTTGGAATAGTTATTTTGAAATAACTATTTCAATTTTAATTCAAAATAACTATTTCAAATTAGCACAACTTTGAATTTATTATTTTGAATAAGACTCTAATTTGAAATAAGGTAGGAGTTGTTATTTAAAAATAGAGAGTCTTCACTAGACTCTCTAATTCTAAATAGGGGAAGACAGGCAAAAGAATAGGACCATTATTTCAAAATAAGCCTATTCCATGGCTTAGAATGGCTTATTTTGAAATAAATAATTTGTAGTTAAGCACTATTTCAAAATAAAAAGCAGGTTTTATTATTTCAAAACAGTGCTTTGTTATTTCAAAATAAAGAAATGCTTATTTCAAAATAACAAAATGCCTGCGTGGCCAGGAAAAAAGTTATTTCAAAATAAGACTCCTTATCTCAAAATAACTTCTAAGTGTAGACATGCCTTAGGCCTGTGGGCTCAAGTGTAGCGTAGTATAATTATTTAAATGAAGTGTATGTCTATAAATTAAATTATAAACATGCACGCATTGTATACATGCATTAAAATATACACAAATACCGTATAGAGTATAACTGGCTTTTTTTATACAAATGCACACATACATAATGTAACACGTTAGTGTATACACACAGCATCTGTCACTGTGTACCCAAGCTCACACAGACACACACAGAAACCTGGTCTGTATGGTGTAGGACCTCAGTGCCCTACCTTTCCCTTGTATGTTAAGGGGTATCAAAAATGCAGTTATTTCTAATAATTTATTATGCTCACTCACAAACATATTATACTCATCACTGTATATTTACCTGCAATAATTTTCTCACTCCCACACCCACAGACCACCTGCAGTACCCTCATGGACCACAGGTTGGGAACCACTGGTGTAGGAAATATACAGTTCTTCTAAATGTCTCCTACTTTTTATCTAAAGACACTATTTCCCATGAGCTGTGGATAAAATGAAGAATAATCTGACTTGCCAGACACTAGAGAAAAGCAAAAACAGCATCACCCTTATGAGCTGTGTGGTCTATTCCCTCCTAGATAGCACAGAACCCAAATGTTCTCCAAGTCCCTCTTTCAACAATTCATGGTGATCTTCAATCATAACTGTGCACAAAATAATTTTCCTCAAATATTTGCCTTCCCTGGCTTTTTTGCAGTGCAAGGAAATAAACCAGCCCCAGTGCCTCTTTCCAAGAACTTTCCTTTTCCCCATCCAAAATTTAAGGCTGATTTCTCCTTGCAGCCTTTCCTCTCTCACGTGTTTAATCTCCATTTCCCCCTCAATGTGTTATTTGGCTTTGGAATTACATCCATTTACCCGGAGTGGACATTGCACAAAGGTTGTGTTTATGCGAGAAAATCATATCACTGACAAATGCTGATTGGCATGTGGAGGCTGCGAGGGAAAACTGCGGAGGACGTTTTCATCAGCTTGGAATAACACAATGATTGTGTTTTCAGCAGAGCTAATTGATCACATACCTCTGCGCTCTCGGATAGCTGTTTACACAAAAGAGAGCTTCCCAGATGCAGCCCAAAAGGGCTTGGAATAGGAAAACACCTCCCAGCAAACATAATAATGGAAGATCTTGGAATATCTTTGGGAGAAAAATCTAGAGTTAATTCTCATGTACACTTTCTAGCCCTCAGACAGTATATATAAATCGCAGAGGGGTGGCCATGTTAGTCTAGTTCGGCAAAAGAAACAAGGAGTCCTGTGGCAATTATAGAGAGAAAGAGAGGTGCCTCGGAGTGGTTGTAAATGATATGAACTTCCACGGTGCCAGAGAGGTGTAAATAAATGGGCTATAGCATAAATAAGAATCTGGCCTCCACTCTATCTCTCCAATGCAATCGTTCTCAATCACTGAAAAGGGACATCTTACTGTGTTGCAACACAGAGGCAAATGTCTCACAGAGAGCCAGGGAGATGGCTGGATTCCCCCAGCGAGGGCTGGGGTGGACAGGGGTGTCCTCTACGGTCACAAAATGCCACCAATTGTGTCATGACTTGCAAAACAGTTGAGGACCACTGTTCTAATGTTCAACCCTGGTGAATATGCTATTTAGTTGTTTTCCAGTTCCACAGTGCATACAATGCCCATTCCATTATGCCTAGAGATAGTTTCTTGTTATAGAAGACTTGACCCAGTCTGTGGCTGGGATTAGATACAGAACTTCTTGGAAGCCAGAGGATGCAGAGAAGCAAAAACAGGGCTTTCACAGGAAGGTAATACCTGTTGCCTACATGGTCTGTGTTCAGTTGCACTTCAAAACCAAAAATAAACAAATCTGCCAGAAATGGATTAATGTGCTGCCTCTCTGAAAATCAACAATCCCCAACGAGACAACAAAGTCTCCTTCTAATGCTCGAGTTTACCATTTCCGTACATACTTAATCACAATGCAACTGTCCCTGGCACGAAACAAAGCTGTCGGCATTTTTCACAGGCTTTCATCCTTCCATACCAACTGCCTGCTTGCATACAAGATTTAGAAACTCAGAATAGACCTAATTTAATTCAAACAACCACCAAACAATCCACTCACTCAACTTTGGGCATGATGGAGTAAATTGGCAACATTTATTCTGCAAAATTTATGGCTGTATCCCCTAACTGCAAAGTTTTTGCCAAGACTCTGCTAGTCTAAAAAAAAATCACAGCAGATTGCTAGATTTTAGAGTATCAATTTATTTCATGTTTTCAGCTCTACATCTATTCTTGCCTTTCAGAAAGTCTAAATCTGCCACATGTAATCTGGAGGAACCTGTTTGATTTTGCTCTTTATTGCTTGTCATCTGCTACTGTGTTTAAAAGACCCTTCTTTTGAAGGGCAGATCAGAATCTGATAATATTTCTCTTTGCAAAGTCAACATTCTATCATTGTTTCGAATTCAATTATGCAGCAACCTCTCTGTGGTATGCAAGCACTATATTTAGGTTATATTAAATTATGTTTTAATAACATCCACTAGCTTTTTTCCTTGTTTTAATCCACCTCAGCCTTTAAATGTTTCAGCCTCCTTAAAGGGGAGGTGGGGGGGGGGAACAGTTTATTAATACACCACATTCAGAATTGTTTTTTAATTGGAAACATTTTGCAGAGAAGACCATTAATAAAACTGGAGTCCAAATCAAACTTCTCTGTGTATGTTATTTTTACTCTGCAGTCAAACACTTTTATTAGATTTAAAACTTTCACTGTTCTTTTTTATCTCTAGCACTGTAATGTTCT
This sequence comes from Podocnemis expansa, assembly GCA_007922195.1. NCBI lineage: Eukaryota > Metazoa > Chordata > Testudines > Podocnemididae > Podocnemis > Podocnemis expansa. Next base: position 6,492,887 of record ML682035.1, on the reverse strand, counting down.
TCAATAAAAAAAAAAGGCTCAGTGACTCCAAAGTCTGGCAAAATAATATACTTTTTGGATGTCTGTGTATGTTGCCAATTAGTTTTGCTGTAAATACAGACCTCCATCCATCATCAGTCTCTGGGTGGCTATAAGGGATCTAATTTGTTTCAGATGCCTCATGCTTTCTGAGCTATTCACCCACTCTGCTGACCTGCTGTGAAGACCAAAAGCTACAGAAGGATGACTGACAAGGGAAACTGAGCGAGAGAGACCCTTATCTGCTTAAGGGCTGGTCCTGCCTCACCAAGTGAGAAATAGAGGCCACTGCAAGGGTATCCCCCTCCCCTTTGCCCGCCACAGTTTTCTTTTCAGAAGCTTGCAGTTTTAGAAAGGATCTCAAAGGCGTAAGACTCACATTAGGGAGGCAGTGACAAGGTAATGGAAAACTCTCCTCCCCAATCCATTCTCCCACCTTCCCGTTCCTCCTTTTACAAGCCGTGCTTAAAACCTCCAGTTCCCTAGGAATTTTATGAATGTCTGAGACAAGCCAAAATAAACTCGTAAAGAAAAAGTTTTAAAAAAAAAAAAAAAAAGAAAGAAAGAAAGAAGTCACAGACCCATACTGCAAGTGTTAACAAGTAAACATCAAATCTTAGGCCAGAAAACATCTTGTGAAAATCGGATGGCTCTACACAACATGGTAACACTTTACTTTTGTAACTAAAAGGCAGGATTTTTCCAAAAGGAATTCCTTCCCTCAAATTCCTGCATCATTTAGTCAGATAAAAAACATTTGCCACTGGCTTCAAAGGAAGCCCTTGTTTTCAGCTTCTTTGCACAAACAATCAGAATAAAGTTATGCATCTAAATCCACATTTAGACACCTAAAGGGAACTCAATATATGGAAGGGAGGGAGAGCTGGAGTGATCCAATATGCCTAAGGTCATGATTAGGGCTGGTAAAAAAATATTTCATCATAAATGTTGGGGGGGGGGGTTAACAGAAAACTAGATTTTCACTTAAATAAAATTTCCCTCAGAAAAGCAGATATTTCTCATGGAAAACTGTGATTTTCAGTCAAAAAAAAACGAATGCCTCAAAACCAAAAAAAGGTTTGGGTTTCTGCTGAAGACAGTACCCTAGGGTACGTCTACACTAGAGCCTTAAGCATAAGAAAGGTTAAGTCACCCTACAGACCTCTGCAGCCTTATTAAGTCAACTTAAGCTACTGTAGAAGGGGAAAGCCCTTAAATCGACCAAATTGACTTCCAGGCCCTGCACCACACCTCCATCAACCTACCACCTGCCAGTCTGGATGCAGGCAGTCAACAGGAGTTTTCAGTGTGGACTCCCTAATCTGAGTTAACAAAGTCAACTTTAAGTCGATTTTAAAGTCAACCTTTTTAAGTCGACTTAACAGAGCCTCCAGTGTAGACATATCCATAGCGTCTCCCGCGGTTTGTGCTCTGTTTGCTCTCTTTCTCCTCTATGAACCAGGATCTGCAGCTGGACCTCATTTCTCCTGACGCATTGTGCACCATGGGGCTCCCATGAGACACAGCCTACATGACACATAGTGCCTTATGGGAGTTGTACTCTGAGCGAAGAGTGTGACCTAAAGAGAATAAGATCATAGGACTCCTAAACTACAAGTTCCATAAGGCACCATGGTGGCATTTGTGAATCAAACTATTTTGTTTTTAGAACAAAATATTTGGGGCTTCGATTTTTCTTCCCCAAACCAAAAATGCCAAAATTCAGTGTAAATGAATAAATAAAGCCATTTTCCAATCAGCCTCATGCCCAATCCGACAAATCACTTAAGCCCATGTTGACTTAATAGTCAAGATATGTGCATGCTTGAGGGTGAAATTAAGGTTCATGCTCAAGCTATCATGCCCACACTACCTCCTGCTATGAGTTCCCCTTGTTAAACGGTCCCTTACTAAGGTCTACAAAATTCTACAAGCCCTACCTGCAACTGGCTTAGTGACTCAAATGTAAGTTGCTGTGAATTTGGCCCATGCCTTGAGGACACCTTATGGAAAGCAAGGTTAGCCACTGCCTGCCTTGCTTCTGAATCGGCTCCATTTTGGTCTTGACTACCCACTTCTGTAAAATGGCTCCCAGTGCACTTTTACCTGCCATGTGCACCTACTCTGTTTCTAAGGTCTCTGGACTTCATTGGGACCATTGCCGTTGACTGTTGCAATACGGCCTGATCTTTCAGTAGGCTGAGTGCCTCTTACGAGGTGCGTAACAGCCACAATTCCAGTTGAAGCCAATAGCAGTTGAGGGTATTCAGCACATTGTATGGGCCTAGTCTTGTGGTGACAGCATTCAACAGGGACCCGAGAGGGCTGAATGCAGCTGCAGACTTTTTCACACACTTCTTTTATAACATAAGGACAACTTGCTCCACTGTTTCTTTGAGTCTGCTCCAAGGCCCATTGAAGCCAGTGCAAAGTCTTTTACTGAATGTATTGGGGCCTCTGTGCATCAGTTCCTCATCCATGCAATTTAGATACCCATACTTAATTTCACCAACTCTTGGCTTTATTTGTCAAATGGGACCGTAAGCTCGTCATGGCAGGGACTGTCTGTAATAGTGAGTTGTACAGACCCTACCACAATGGGGGTCCCAGTCTCAGCTGGGGTGTCTAGGTGCTACCATACAACAAATAATCAGAATTACTGGCAATACCAAAACACTGAATAATTTGCTGAAAGGACCAAAATGTACTTTGAAAAATGTATCCAGTGGCTTGTAAAAAGTGCCTACGTGACTTAGGCCTAAACGCCTTTTTAAATCCAAACCTATTGTCATTTTCATGCACCAAAATATTTTTTTTTAAAAAATCTGTCACCTAAATCCCACAGAGACTAACAGATTTCTTCCAGCATAAGCTTTCGTGGGCTTCAAGCCAACCCATCACATGAAGTGGGTTGGAGCCCACAAAAGCTTATGCCCAAAGAAATCTGTTAGTCTTGAAGGTGCCATGGGACTCACGTTATTTTTGCTGTACACAGACTAACATGGCTACGCTTCTGAAGAAAATCCCCAGTCTTTCACTGAGACTTAGGTTCCTAAGTGTCCCAGGCACTTTTGCAAATACTATGTAAACTCCTAAATCACTTAGGCTGTTTTGAAGATATTATCAATTTCCAAAGGGATAGCCGTGTTAGTCTAGTCCAGTAAAAAAAAAACAACAAGCAGTTGTGTGCTACACAACTGCTTGTTCAAGATATTACCCTGGCTTCTTTTCAAAGATAACACCACAGGTTCAGCATTGCAGGTTCAGCATTGAGGAGAAAAAAGAGTGACCTTCTTCTATCACAGTGCGTGCTTACTTTTCATCATGTTTGGAGGAAATTACTTTTACTCAGAGCCATATGTAGAGCATCAACAAATCCACATTCTCTAATGTTGGGAGTTTCTGCAAGTGGGATTACAATGTAAGCAATTTATAGCAGCTATATAAGTAGCCTCTTCTTCCACACATTATTCTGTCAACATCGTATTTTCCTTGGAAAAACACCTACAGTAGTTTAAATCTCCTTACTGAAAACAAATCTGCTACAGGTGCTTTAGAGTTCAACCATGGGCTATGAGAAGGTTGAACGTCCCCAAGAAAGGGAAATTTATGTCAGAAATGACTAATTGATTTGCTTGGCTTTAAAATCCCCAATGTATTTTCACTTTTTTCCCTCCTCTTTTACAAAGCTAGTAAAAGAAGCTATGTCATATATTTGTGTTACATGTGGGTTTATTCTGGAAATCCTTACTTTTTGAAATGCGTTTATGTTTTCCCTCATTTCCTTTTACCATCCCTTTATAAAAGGGCTTGTTTTTACAGCCAATCAATAGGCTAAAGGTGAGCAGCACAGAAAAATGTGTGTTTTGAAAATAAACGCTGAAATCACGGCAAACCCCAAAACTAACCCTTTGTGGCTGAAAACTGAAGACACTTTCCACGCTCTTGGGCTAAATATAATAGTTTACAGCAGACCACTAATGTCACTGTAGTTAAGGCTGTGCATGACTTTCTGTTTAAAGGCGACCATTCTGTGTGCTATAAAATCCACAGGATTACTCACATTGTCCTAAAACTGGCTGTGCTTCATGGTGGCACTGGGTAAGGTTAGAGATCTGGTGTCATTTGAGTTAGGGGTTTTCATGATACAGCCTCCCTAAAATGTCAGGTAGGTCTTCTAGCTTTTTTTTGCACACATGGATTCCAAGGTCAGAAGGCACCATTGTGATAATTTAATCTGACCTTCTCTATAATCCAAGCCATAGAACTTCTTCAAAATAATTCCTATAGCATGATTTAAAAAATGACCCAATTTTTATTTTAAAATAGTTAGTGATAGAGAAGCTACTACAATCCTTGATAAGTTTTTCCCATGGTTAATTACACTATCTATTAAAAATGCATACCTTATTTCCAGTCTGCATTTGTTTAGCTTCAATTTCTGGCCAATGGATCACTTTATACCATTCTGCAGTAGACTGACGAGCTCCTTATTAATTATTTATTCCCTGTGTAGGCATTTACAGACTGTGATCAAGCTACCCTTTAACGTCTCTTTGCTAAGCTTAGTAGTTTGAGGTCCTTAAGTCTAACACTAGAAGAAATGTTTTCTAACCCTTTAATCATTCTTGTGGCTCTTCTTTGACCCCCCCAAATTTATTAACACACTTCTTAAACTGTGGACACAAGAACTGATCAGGGTAGCCCAGTCGCAGTTGTACACTGCTAAATAAAAAGGTAAAATAACATCTCCACTCTTAAATCAAGATTTCCGTCTTTCTGGATTCCATGACTGCATTATGCCTTTTGGCCAAAGCATCATCCAGGTAGCTCATGGTCCACTGATTACGCAACATGCCCTAAGTCTTTTTCATAGTCACCTCTTCCCAGATTCTCACTGTTTCCCCATCCTGTTAGTAAGGCCTCCTTTTTTTTGGTTTTTGTTTTGTTTCTAGATATATACATTTACATTTAGTGATATTAAAACACAAACCATTTGCTTATACCTAGCTTTCCAAGTGATCCAGATAACTAGACCATCTGGGTCACCTGTAAAATTACTAGTGATGCTTTTATGGTTTCTTCCAAGTTATTGATAAAAAAAAAAAGTTAAAATGTGTAGGGTCAAGAATCAATTTTTGTGGTACCCCACTAGAAACATACCTTTTTGATGATGATTCTCATTTACATTTATACTTTCAGATCTATCCATTAGCCATCTTTTAATCCACTTAATGTGTGCCATGTTAATTGTATATCTTTCTAGTGTTTTTAATTAAAATGTCATGCAGTGCCATGTCAAATGCTTGATAAATGGCTATTACCTCAACATCATTAGCTTTATTAATAAAAATTTGTAATCTCATTTTTAAAAAAGATACCAAACAGGATCTATTTTCCATTTTATTTTGATGGAGATTAATTACATTAATATCCTTCAATCCTTTATTAATAGAGTCCCACATCAGCTACTCCATTACCTTCTCCAGGATCAACACCAAACTGATAGGACTATAATTACCCATGTCATCCCGTTTCCCCTTTTCAAATATTGGTATAACATTAGCTTTTGGAACTTCTCTGGTGAAAAATCAAGAGTAATGATCCAGCAAGCTCCTCAGCCAGCTCTTTTAGATGCAAGTTATCCACAGTGGCCTCTGACCCCAAAACCCTGGTCTCCCCAGCACTGGCCAGCTAGGCCCCCTCCAGTGCCGAGTGCTGGCCCCATGGCTGGTGGATCTGCCGGGTGGCTCAAGGGCCGGTCTACCCAAATGCCACCCTGTCTCCCCATGCTGACTGCCACAGTAGGATGGTGTGTCCCTGAGCCTGTGAAGGGGGACCCATGAAAGTGGGCAGCCTAGGGCCCCAGGGTCCCTTAATACAGCCCTGTCAGACACTACTTTATATGTGGGAAACGTCATCAGGGCTTTTAAAAATGTGTGTGTCTTCAGTCAACAACCAATCTCGGGTTACTACTATGTTCAACTCACCACCTCACACCTATCAATTTATGGTCCACTGGTCAAAGTAGCAGACTGCATCTCAAAAAGACCTGTGTTCTACTCCTGGCTCTTCCATGGGTCTGATATATGGCCTTCGGTGAATTGCTTCATCTCCTTGTGCCTCAGTTTCCACATCATTAAAGCAGGAATAATGTTATTTATCCTCCGCTGAAAAATGTTTTGAGATTCACAGAGGAAAAGTCCTATGTAAACTGTGTGATGTATCAATATGGTGTCTGAGTATCCAAAGTCCTGTGACCATCAAACGTTATTGCTAATTATAATAATGGAAATATTAAGGTAATTTCCAAAGGGGTAGCCATGTTAGTCTAGTCCAGGAAAAAAAAAAACCACCCAAGGAGTCATGTGGCAATTAAAGACTAACAGATTTATTTTTCGCGTGTTAAGGTAGCACCCGCAGACCTCAGTCAGGGTTGCCCAGAACCCCATTGTACTAGGGAATATACAAACCCAGCTAAAGAGACAACTCCTCTCAAAGAGTTTGTAATCTTCAAAAAAAAACAGTTGGCTTTAGATGCACTCTTTCATCCACTCTCACACAGAAGTCATTCTCCCTTACAACAGTCCTCCTGATAAGTTTATATCCAATTTTATAATAGACACATCTAAGGAATACATGGGTAACTTAGTGGCCAACTGCTATAGGGTCATGGGTATTACTTTAAATCACAAGGAGAATCTAGTCCAAAGAACACAGCGCATTCATATGTCTCCATATGTTTCCAAACAGGCTCCTGCATTTAATTTATAGCCACCCCATGGAATAAGGAACCTGGCTCACAGACTGACAAAAGCTATAGAGGTTACAGATTGATGGTTCCCCATTTCCTTATGTGGTCTTATTGTCAAGATCTTCTGGGACATGCTCTGTTCTAAACATCAATTAACTTTCACAAGAACTGCTCCCACTGACCCTTGCGATATTCATCCTCAGCCACCATCCACCCAAGTAATTACCTTGAGACCACGAGATCTTTGGCAAAATAAATGTCTAAACGTAATGCACGGCTCTGGATGTTATCTCAGGAAGTTTGCAGGATGCAGCATATTAGAGACGTGTCTTCAGATGAGCAAAGGAACTGACTTGATGACTTTTGCACACCTGTGACCTCTACATTACAGAAAAAAACATTTGATTTCTTGGTCTTAAATGATAATACAAAGATTCTTCTGAATCCCTATTCAAGCATTGTAGGGTGTACTTTGTAGCATATTTTTAATAAAAAGTTCAGCTCCAAAATGCTTTGCACAGTTGATACAGACACAAGGGGCTGGAGTCTAACCTGCTTAAGAGTGAGGAAAGAGTGGGCTAGAGGCAGGGGAAAGGAATGGTGTCATGACTTAACAGAGCTTTCCTATACCTGACCCTCCATTTATGTAAGGTCTAACATGGACTTATCTTCATGGTTTAAGTTAAGGGTGACCCAGTGTGCATCTCACATGCACCAAGGGTAGGTGGTTTCACATCCAGGAGCCAGAGAGATGGAGAGAAAGAGAAATGTTATTCCAGATGACAAGAGCTGCAAAGAAGAAAGCTCTCCAGCCAAAGCTGGCCAAAACACTGGATAGCACAGAGAAAAGTCAGGCACCAAAGGCCTGATCCAAAGTTCACTGAAGTCAAAGGAAAGGTTTGCTTGATTTCTGTGAGATTTAGATGAGCAAAGGCCGTGGCCAAGAGACAAATGATCCATGGCACTCTATGACAGTGAAAACTCACCACAGATGCCACCTTGTGCTATCAGGCAGGGGTGTGACAGGATGTGCTCCAGAGCAGTGGTTCTCCAACCTTTTGTGGATCACGACACGCTTGGCAGCACGTTACGACCCTTCAGGATGCACCAGCCCCCCACCTGGCCAAATCCAGCCACCTTCCCAGCTCTTTGTGACACACTTACCACTGCGTGGTGACGCGGTAATGTCTCTTGACACAGTGGCTGAGAACCACTGCTCCATAGTATCTCCTACTCTTTTTTAAACTACAGATGTGCCTTGTGGTGGTCTGTCATTTTGGTGACTTAGCCCAATGTCCTGGTCACACTTTCGAGTCCCACTACCCCCCCTCCCCTGGTTTATAGGAGGAGGCCTATAATGGGGAAGTCTTTAAGATTAAGCAAGAGATTCAGAGCTGCCCCCCTAGTCTCATGGGTTTCTGGTGTAAAATCTTGTACCTACAGGGTTTCCAACGACATTCCTCACCAGGGGACAGACTTCCATTGCTGTCCCATTTTAGGGGTTGGAAGGGGAGTCTGGGAACCCCTCCCACACACAAGGCTCCAATCCAGCACCCAATAGTGGGCAGCAAAGTCCAGCACCACAGAGTGCCATGGGATCACTTCCTACAACTCCCTTTCTTCTCAAAGGGTAAAGTATATAACGGAGGCACAGAGATGTAGTCATTACCCTCAGAAAGTCCCAGATCTGTCCTCCTTTTATTGGCTTGGTCAAGTCCATGTAGCTAGACCACAGGCAGCAAGAGCTCCTGTAGGGTTTTTTTTAATCCCCAGGAGCTCAGCACACAGGTCGGCTCACTCCCACCATCTGCTTGAGAGTGAGTATCTCTGCTACTCTTTTGAAGCTCCTTCTCCAGCCTGTGTAGGTGCAATGCGGTGAGGCTGCCAGAACCCAGGGTAGCTGCTTAATCCCTTCCTCTCCAGTGTGGAGGCCACAGGGTCATTTTATGTCATAACTGAGGTGTCGTCTTTTGAGGCAGAATTCAGTGAGGTGTTCTGCATCAAAATCCTTCCCAGGAGATTGTCCATTATCATCAGCCATCAGAAGTAGGAACCCCATGGGGTAAAAAGCATGAAACAGATCCATGTCTTGGTTACCTGATCAACACTACAAGGGTGGCTACGGAAATAGTGCACCATTGATTGCAGAGGCCCCAAAGGGATGAAAAGCTAAAGCTGTATTATCTAACAGGGTGCTCACCTGCTGGTACTTAATCAGAAATCTCAGATCTGAAGAGACCACATCAACACTGGCCTAATGCTTGTGGTCCCATTGCATTAACGTAACTAAAGGATCTTTACTACAGAGCAACATCCATGTTCTTTCTGCTGTTCCCAGCTAATGAGCTAAGCATTGAGCTCCATTTCCTTGAAGGTATTTGGGTGTCTATTCAATAGGAGCGAGGCACTGGGATAGGGGGTTCACTCCACATTCTCTCCAGAAGGTGTTAAGGTTGAGATGGGGCAGTTCACTACCTGGACTGCACCTGGAGGAGAAGCCAGGGAGAAATAGCCGCTAATTAAAGGATGAAGCTCACTTGGACAGAAACAGGCAGGGCTTACATAAAATCAAGTAACTGAGGAGAGAAGGGCCTGGTAGGTAGCAGGTCTGTAGTCACTCTCCCTGAGGCAAAGGAAAGCAGGGATCTGGCCTCGAGAGAGGGAGCGCCCAGAAAAGAGGGTGGGTCTGGGTTCCCAAATCAGCCACGAGGGAAGTAGTAGCATAGGACAGTGAATTGAAAGGCTGCCAGGGACAATCACTACAGAGAGACTTTAGTAGGCAAACCCCTAAAGAAGGGGGAAACTACAGTGACCTGGCCATGAAGGGGGAGCCCTTGAGTCACATGAAAGAAGCCATGGCAGGAGTCACATGAAGGGGAGTTAGACTGGCTGACCCAATCCCCAGAGCAGCCAGGAGGAGGCGCTCCAATGGTGAGTACAGCACCCTGTGCCAGCTATCAACGTACCATTTGGGGGTCTGGGTCTTGGTCTAATACATTTCCCTTCAATGTGCTAAGTCCATGACTGTGAACCTACATCACTAGTTCAACTCACTGATGCTGCACTTCCTCCGCTGTGGTTGTTAATCTGTTATTCTGCTGGTCATCCTATAATTGATGTGCAGATATTATCAATCTAGAAAGAGGGCCAGATCCTCCACCACTGTCACGCAGTGTAGATCTACTGAAGTCAATGGAGTCATGCTGACTTTCCTAATTGAAGATCTGTCTCAGATTGTTAAATGAAGGATTTTTCATTAATGGCTCTCTAAGTACTTTATGTAAATAATATCATTATTCCCATTTTACAAAATGGGGAAGCTGAGGTAATGAGAAACATTGAAAAGTAAATATGTAAGCCACACACAGACCATAGACTAAATATCAGTGTCAATTTGGCCACTTAAAGTATTTTCATCAAAAGTCCACTAGCGTGTCTACCTGACATGTATGGTCATCACCTAACATTTCTCTTTCTAATAAAATACATTAGATCCACTGAACTTGCAGCCATTTCCCATTAGTGAATTTCACTGTCACAAATGGAATCAGTCGCAGTGCCAGGAGAAACCTGTTTGCCTGTTTCACCTTTAAGGCATTTTCAGCAAACATCAAGGGCAAGCTTATGTCAAACTCCAACAAGATCACAGGATGTGATGTCTAATTTGGTCATGTCACATAAATCATCCCTCTTGGTTCTCCCAAACTGTTACTGAACAGACTGGAAGAAAATTGTCAGACTGCACAAAATCTGTCAGAGTAAAATTTGCCATATTGCAGAAAGGTTAAGATCCAGCATAAGGATTAACATGAGATTTAGGGTCAAATTCTCTGATAGTGTAGTCTGACAACACTTCCCTGTCAATGGCATTTTGCCTATTTAACCCATCAGAGTACTCTGTTTTCCATTTCAGAGCATGAAGGAGCTGTTCATCTCATTGCAAGTCTTCTGTGCTTCTGGATGTTGGCGACTTGACAGACAGAGTGATTCTGGCAATTTGACAGCCAGTTAAATCTGTTTGCTGTTAGCTCACGTTCAAAATATTTTCAGTTTTCCACTGCCCTCTGTACTCTTTTTCCTGCCAACTTGATGATTTGTCTTCAGCAGTAAAGAGAGACAATGATAGTCATACTGCACCTCTCAACACTTTTTCCAATTTATATTGTGTCAAAGGTTTCCCCACCTTCCAGTCCATAGTATGGGTGAAGTTCTAGTCTTTTTCTCTTCAAACTTCCTTTGACATTCTCCATTATATTCTCAGACTTTCACATCCTTTCTTGCTGTTCTCTTCCTCCCATGCTTTCTCTGGTGGTGGTTCTACTATTCTTAACATGTCCAGTCAACCTCGTACTTGCATTCTTCAGACTATCATTGAGACCCCCAAGTTCACCTCTACCACCCCTATTTCTTCCATGTGCACTCTGTCCATCCTCCATTTTCCTGTCATTCTTTTTAGTATATTATCTTCTATCAACAATGCCTTTCTTCCATCACCACAAACCCTACCATTTCACTGAGAAGACTGAATTTCAAAAATTATAATTGTCTGTGAAAACGTGGATTCTGATAAAAAGCCATTTTCACTGAAAACGTATTTTAAGAAAATGCTGATCATCTTTACAGTTGACTACAATGGGAGTGGGAACAGGCCGTAGACGTGTGTAAAAAAGAAAAAGATGTCTTGACTGATTGTCAAGAAAAGAATAGTGAAAGAAACAAAGCATTTTTTATCTAGTCTCTGGGTCTTGGGCAATTTACTGCTTAAGACACTGACTCCTTTGTTCAAAATTTTAACCTTTTGATAGAGACAATTCTTCTGCTTCTATCTTAGACTTTGAAAATTTCTTTGCATTTTATCAAGAGCACTGGCATAAAAGCAATCTTTAGACTTCCTTTCTTGTTCATTATTCCCCACCTTTAAGTAGCAATCCACTACTATTTGTGAGTTCATAATTGATTGACATTGAAGGTACATATAATTTAAGGCTGTTTGAGGAATAAGTATTAAAAATAGAAACACTCTGAAGAAGCTGTGGTCATGCAAGTGTCCTTGATGATGAAGAACTAGGGAAGAGAAAAGACAGTTCATTTGTCGACAAACTGTCAGTTACTCTTTAAAAATGCAGGTGAGGAAGGAATATTTGAACCTGTAGAGATCAGACTGCATTCAACAATGTAAAATAGTATGTTATATAGCATGATCTCCTACAGGGACCCAAGATCTCTTTTAGCAAACATCAGAAGACTCTTTTTTATCTGCAATTTTTAAAAGTGGACTTTCATGGACCGTTCAGCCCAGATCCTCTACTCATGGTCTTTGGGAAATAGCTCAAGTAGTGCCCCTCAGTGTCTGGTGTGGTTCATGTCTTGAAGGTTTGTTTTCAGGGTGATCCAGCCCTTCGGCTGAGCCCCAGTCCAGGTATCCCCCTTTCTGGTAAAAGTCCAGTCCCTGGCACACGACTCGGTAACAGTAGCCACCTCCAGTCCTTGTGGGCTTACCAGTGGTGCGAGGGATGTGGGAAGGGACCCAGCCTCACCCATTTCTCCAGATCCTGGCCCAGGGACCCTACACACCTTGCACCAGGTGTTGCTTCTATGCCCAGTCTGAGAAGACCCCTTGGGCCACTTCCGCATGGCCCGCGTACCACCTTCTGGCTCCCGTCCAGCTCCGGCAGTCTGAGTCCTTCCTCCCTTCTCAGGGCTCTTTACAGACCTCCTTAGCAAAGTCCCAGGCCCAGTCCTCTTCAGAGCCCTGCTGTCCACAATAAGCTGCCCCAGGTGCTGACCCACAGCCCCTGAGCAGACAAGACCTTCCCCCTTAAGCACCTCGGGGACACTGCCTCGGATCAGGTTCTGCAGCCAGCTTTTCTACTCCTTTCGGTGCCCAGTTGGTTCAGCAGCCCCTCTACCTGACTGGCTGCTTTCCCTGGGCCTTCTTTAGCCAACTCCAGGCTAGCGTGGGGTAACATCCCCATCACATGGACTGAAAATGAGCTTTGGGGAGCAATATGCTTCTTTAGGGAAATGCTTGGGAGCTCTGTATAAGAGGTGACCCGTTTGTCCCCATCTGTCTTAAAGGGATGCCACGCCCCCCTGCCATCTCACCTGTGTGTAAACTTTATATTGGGGATTAGTTCTTCCCCTTTTGTGGCCCAAGCCCTCAAGTGGGAGTGACAGCTCAAGCAAGCAGTTTATAGCCCCAACCCGTGGTCAGGGAGGGGTGGGCAAAGCAAGCAGTCTCCATTCCTAGTCCTTTAGGCAGGAAAGGCCAGACAAATGATCTATGGATCTCAAGGCTTTACTGAGTGGGATGAGGTGACCATCACAGGGGTGATTAGGAAAAGAAGAAAAGGGCTACAAGATCAACCAACTGCACTGGGTCCCAGCCCAAGGCCCACCCAGCGACCAAGTGCTCTGTCACTGGGTCGGTGGGGCTCCAGCTGAAACGCACTGAAAAGGGCTCGAGTGCAAGCCCAGCCGGACATGAACTGACTACTCCTGGGCTATTGACTCTACCCCTGTGCCCACGTACCCACAGCCAAAGGTTGTCCTCAGCTTCACTGGGGCACACCGCCAGCGGTAGTTTCACGAAGCCCTCACATCTGGGTCATTCACTGGCTCCAGTGCATCCCCAGGGTAAACGAGTTCAGCCCCAGCAACTCTCTGCAGCAACAGGCTGGGGCCATCCTTTTCCTCCAGTGGCTGCTTCCTGTCTGAGTTATAGGTCCCATCTTTTATACTTCCACTTCCAGTCAGACTTCTGCCCTCCGTTTCTGGTTCTGCCTCCCAGGGTTGAGTGGCTGTCCCTCTCTGGCTGCTTTGGAGGGAGGCCTGTCCCTAGCACCAGAGCAACTGTAAGCCCATCTCTGTCTCCTATAAATCTCTTTCAAAGGTGTAGGCACCCGTACAGCAAAGTTTTCAAATGTGAGCTTAGCATCCAGTCTGTGTTTATGACTCTCTGACTCCAATGGGATTCAAAAATGTGCTTTGCTGATTACAGCCCAGATTCTGTGTACACATGTGCTTCAATTTACTCACCTGAACAGTTGCATACAGATCAATGGGGCTGCTTATATGAACACAGCTAACTGCTTGCATAAGGAACTGCCGGATCTGGACCTAGAAATGGGGAACCAGCATGCGCTTCAAGTTAACATGTGCTGAAGTGCTTTGCCGAATCGAGCTCCAAAGGAGTAGTCATGTTAGTCTAGTGCAGCAAAACAAACAAGGAGCCCTGTGGCACTTTTAAAGACTAACAAATTTATTTATTGCATGAGCTTTCATGAGAGAAATTCCCACTTCAAAGTGCCTGACAAAGTTGGATTTTCTCCCACAAAAGCTCATGCAATAAAAAAAATTTATTAATCTTTACAAGCACCACAGGACTCTTTGTTTTGCTGAACCAGGGTTTTAATCTTCCTTCAGTAATTTCTTATGGGTACAGGACAAGAGTATGCATCAACTCCACGTGTGGCCTATCCTTTAGTGGAATCCAGGAGCAGGTAACTAAGGAAAGAATTTGTGCCATCAGTCTTTATAACACAAACCAAAATGACTGATGATATTTAAAAAGACATTAACTCTAATTTAAAAAAAAAAAAAAAAAGTTGTCCTGTGGCACTTAAAGACTAACAGATTAATTTATCGCATGAGACTCTTAGACTTGGTAGGAATACAGGTGCCTAAGGCCAACAATCTTTAGCATATCTGTTCAATTTGGTAGAAAAGAAGACATTTCTAATCTTTGACTTACATTTCAGAGCCAAGACACTGGTGTTATGGTATGACAAGTTCCAACAGCATAGTCGTGTCAGTCTAGTTCAGCAAAACAAACAAGGAGTCCTGTGGCACTTTTAAAGACTAAAAAATTTATTTATCACACGAGCTTTTGTGGGAGAAATTCCCACTTCAAAGCCCCTGACAAAATGGGATTGTCTCACACGAAAGGGCACAAAATAAATTAATTTGTTAGTCTTTAAAAGTGCCCCCAGACTCCTTGTTGGTTTTATGGTAAGGGTTTTCCTCTAGGAGACAATATGCAGAGCAGTAAACATTCTGATGAAGCTACTACACTCTAACATTAATCTGATGGATTTGATGTCTGATTTTGAACTAAAAGGTTAACAAAATATTTTCCATGCCAAGGGGCTATGAAATAATCTTCATTTTAGACATGATAGGGGAATATCTTATTACTGAGGTATCTGCTTGAGTAAGCTGTGATATAATATATGAGCAGTGTAAATTCCAGGTCTTTTATTTGAAAGTATCTAATCATACCATAAACTAGTGGTCATCAAACTTTTTTCTTCGGGATCCAACTCCAGGTCCCTCTGCCATGTGGCGACCCTCCACCGGGGGAGATGGGCCACCATCCCAGCAGGATCAGTGCTGGCCAGCAAGGGAGCAAGGGGCAGCCACCCCCCTCCTGGAAGCAGCAACCGCCCCTTGGCCCCGCGTCATGATCTATGCTTTGACAACCACTGCTATAAACCAAAGTTCACTGACATCTCTCTTTGAGTATAATTGTCTGGACGATTATTCTTTTCAAATAGTACATTTCCATTTATGTTATCACACTAATGTTCATCATAAATTAAGGGACAGTTGCTGATCATTAAGCCAACATTTTTAGATTTGGATTCCTGAAGTTAGATACTTAAATATTTCCAAAGGGGCCAAGCAAACCCACAACTGTCCCAGCAACCAATGGGAGCTCTTGGGATACCAGCACTTCTAACCCGTTAACTCCAGTGGGACACAAGCATGCGTTTAAATGCTTTGCTGGCTCAGGTCAGCAGTTAATAAGACTGAATCCTTCTTGGGCAGAGAAGGGACTACGTGCTTAGCTAAATCATTGCCACTGAGCCTGATTCAAAGCTAACTGAAGGCAATAGATAAACTCTCATTGATCCCTGTGGGCTTTGGATCTGGCCTACCGTGCAGTAATTACAGAGCTGTGCCACACTAAATTGCCACCCAGCAGAATCTTACTGACTGATTGCCACCTGTTTGCTGGTAACTGGCAATTATTTCTGCTACGAAAATTCAGAAATCTGTCCTGGGACTGGATGGAGGAATGCTGTGATTAGATTTATTCACGTTAATGTCTGTCTGGGTGTACTTCCAATTCAAGTGTCACTCACAAACAAGTTGCTTTTTTCCAGTTGTTTTTACTGCATTTATTTGTTCTTATTTCTAGCTCTAGCTGAGACCCCTACCGCATTGTACAAGGCACTGTACGTACACACAGCAAGAGGCATCCTATGCCCCAGGGAATTTACAATCTAAATAGACCCAGAAGACAAATGTAAGTATTATTGACTTTATAGTGGGGGAACTGAAGCCCAAAGTCACAAAATGACTTGTGAAAGGTCACATGGAGAATCTGTGGCAAACCCAGGAACTCAAGTCAGATTTCCCGTGTCCCAATCAATATCCTTAATCAAAAGATGGTCTTCCTGCTAAAATTGTACCTTAAATATTTTGGACCTTGTATTCTGTACTGCTCTGTGGTGAATTGCAGGTGGAGGGAGTTACAGAGGTGCATGCCAGAGCTATTTAACTAAACAGATGGTGCATCTAAAATGTTTTACGGACACACAGACTCTTAGGATATGTCTACATCTAAAATAGCTTAGCTCAGACTTGCTAAGTCCAAACTAAGCAGTTTGAAGTTAGTTCGCATTAGCCAGGCTTTTTTTTTTTTTTTTTTCTATCTAAAAAAAAAACTGTGGCTAGTTCAAACTAAAAAAAAACATAGTTATCTTGAACTAAATGCTAGTTTGAATTTATTTGGTTTGAAGTAGCACAACTACATTCTGCTAGTTCAAACTAAAGTCTGAAATAAGTTCAAACTAAGCAGTTGGTTCGAACTAATTTTTTAGTTTGAACTAGGCAAAGCCTAGTATAGGCAGGGATCAAATTAGTCCCGATTAAGCCTCCTTAGTCTGGACTAATTTGCTAGTGAAGACATACCCATAGACTCTAGGGTCAGAAGGGACCAGTGTGATCATTTAGTTTGACCACCTGCACAATGCAGGCAACAGAAGTTCACCCACACACTCCAGCAATAACCCTCTAACCTACGACTGAGTTATTTGAGTCCTCAAATCATGATTTAAGGACTTGAGGATACAGAGAATTCACCAGTAGTTCAGCCATGCTCCCTGCTACAGAGGAAGGCAACCCACCCCCCCACCCCGAGCCCTTGCCAATCTGCCCTGGAGGAAAAGTCCTTCCTGACTCCAAATGTGGTCATCAGTTAAACCTTGAGCATGCGGACAGGTCTCACCAGCCAGTCACCCAAGAAAGAATTCTCTGTAATAACTCAGAACCCACCCCAACTACCCTCCCTTCTTCACCTACTTGCATATCCACCACAGTAGCCAAAGATCATAGATCGGTCAATTTCTGAAGTAGGCCAGCCCATCATCCTAGCCCCTCCACAAACTTATCAAACTCAGTTTTGAAGGCAATTACATTTTTTTGCCCCCACAGTTCCCCTCGTAAAGCTATTCCAGAACTTTACTCCTCTGATGGTTAGATTTGATTTTGTCTGAGACTGGTAAGTGATTTTATGGTATGAGTATATTATAAGGTAGCCCTTTTCATAATCCAAGTAGCAGTGTGTGTAATTTACAACTACAGTGCAACCCAACATCTATTTTCAGTAATTTCCCCCAATTATCCATATCAACTGACATCTCTCAGAGAACTTCCAAGTCTTCCAACTATGTTTGGAAAGTCACATCTGTTTGCATAATACAAACCTATGTCATGTTGGGAATTAGTTTGACTAATAGGCCTTTAATTAAAGCCTTGTGAGGCCTGGATCTAAAGTACAGACCTGGTTTTCAAAACTTTTCATTTACCAGATAAATTCTCCCCAGTAAATGTTCTTTCTGATGTCCAATATTAGTCATACAACCAACAATAGGATAGACATTTTCTCAAACCTATTTCCCACTATATTTTCACTGATGTGCTTGACACTTAAAACGTCTTCTGTAGAGTATTTGAATAGTGGGATCTACATATAAAGCAGATAAAGGTTTCCATGGTGTATTGATCCTGAAAAGATGTACCTAGCATACATTTCAGTCTTACATAAACACATAGAAATGCTTCCCTTGAGGACACAAATTACTGTATATTTGTCTCTAAACCTAAGTAATATCTACCTGCCACTGGAAATACATTGCAGAATCCACAATAGGAAATGTTCATTCTCTCACCCTTAATTCTTTCAGTACCAATTATTCTGGATTTTTCAGAAGTTACATTCATTCCCAATTTTTATTGCAAGCTAACTTCACATTTAAATGAAAGTCAATACTCGTCATTGCTATGGTTTCTTAAGTCAGTTCCATTGAAATGTCCGTGGTGCTGTAAATAAAATGCAAGTTGAAACTCCATTTCTGTTACCCAAGTGAATAGACATCTCTGAACATAAAGAATGCAGCAGGATGCACAGGAATCTTAACGGCAGTGCACTGGACAGAAGTCAGAGAATTGAACATCTGCAGGTCTAAATTCTAATCCCAGCAGTAAATGTAATAACTCCTGTTTTCCAGTCCTTTACAAATATGAGGCCAAACAGTACAGCTTAGTGTCTTCCAGTGAATTCCCATTGAGATCTATAAGTGTTGTAAGCACTCAGCTCTTCCAGGTTTTGGTCAATGCATAGCAAAATAATAAACCAATCTAGCTGCCACCTGTGATGGGATGTGCATGTGTGTCTTCCCTGCATATTGCTCCTGTTTGTTTCATGGCTCCTGCCCCTTGAACTATCTGTTCCAGTTCCTGTTTCTCTGTGTTGGGGTGTTCATTGTACTGGGTGTGTGTTGTTATTCACATTCACCATTTGGACTGTTTCGTTCCATTGCTGATTTAACTGGTTCGTAATTAATGCATGTGTTGGTCAAGCACCTCCCAATACGATTTGCTTTCCTTTCCTTGTGTTTTGGTATTGCTGTTCTTCAGGGGCACATCAGAGCTTAACATGACACTAATGGAAGCTTCTATTCTGCAACTCATGCTGCCTGCACATCCTTCAGCTCTTGACTGGTGGTACTTTATTTGGAATTCTTGGAGTTCAGGACATAGCCGGCAACTCTCCAATGCCACCAGGCAACTCTCGCTGAAGAACTGCAAAGTCTGGGATGACTTTTGATATTTCTGATGGACTCTCAGAGCCCATTTTCCTTTGATGCAGCTGTGCAGAGACTCAATCAGTATTTTGGGGCTGGAGAATCTCGTCTCCTGAAAAGGAAAATGTTTTTTTCTCGAAGCTTGCCAGCCGCCCACCAAAACCACACGTGAGTCTGCATGTCATTTGCGGTGGCTGGCCCAGGACTGTGAATTAGAGGATGTTATGATGATCATGCTCAGGGATTATTTTTTTTTTTTTTTTTTTGCGACTGGCATAGCCAACAACCATCTGGGCAAACGCTTCCTGGCTGAACATCCTAGAACCTCACTTTTGAAGCTGCGGTTGCAAAGATTGAGGCGCCAGAGAGGGCTCCAGCTGAAAGGATCTCAGCATCTACATTTAAACCATCAGCAGCTCCTTCAGCTTCTAGTGCCCAGAGTCACACGATACTGCCTATTCTAACTCCACAGCCTCAGCAGAGAACGTTGCCAGCTCTTCAGTGTTTCCACTGTGGTGGTATGGGTCACTTGGTCAATTTGCCTGCCTGCTTGACTTGCGCTGTTGTATTCCAGGCATGTGGGAAAGGAGGAAACTTTGTGTTAGCATGCCATGGTACACTGGTTCACAGTGACAGGGGGCCTGAAGTACATACTGTAAAGGGAGAGTCACATGAGACATTTACTGGGCACCTTGCCATTTCCTTTAGTATGATCTCATGTGGCAAGGTGCTGGAGCTAGTACCCCATGTGCAGAAATTCAAGGTATACCACTGAAGGGCATTATGGATACAACCAATGAAGTTAAATATTCCCCCCTTCTGGGTTTATTAATAATCTGGACATTTGCCTGACTACTGTGGTTATAAAAACTTGGAACTGCTATATCACTATGGCACTTTGAGAATTCCCACTTCTAACCGGTGTGGTGACAGAGAATTGAATCTCTCACTACTTCTTGGATACCACTTGTCATCCGAATAAATGCTGTTTGGACAGTGCCCAGTAGTGATTTAACTCAAAGCAGGTATGGGAGTAGGCAGAAATGAGAGGGGGAAATAGTTGACCTCAAACTCAGTATTTGTGTTAAGAACTTGTTGGAAATTTTTTATCTTCACTTTTTTTCCAATGAAAAATGACATTCATCACAATTAAAATGTTTTTGAAACTTTCTGGTTTGGACAAGACCATGTTGGACATTATTAAAATGCTTCTTGTCCTTCTTCCTTCTCTAAAGTTCCATTCCAATCTTTTTGGACCAGAACATTTCAATTTTTTGTTTAAAAATGATTTTTTTTTCAAAATGAACTATTTTTAATACAAAAAGCACATTAAAAACGCCATCAGAATGCAACATTCTGACTTATAAAAATAAAGCATTTTCAGTGGAGCCAAAACAAAAACACCATGGAATTTTTTTTTAAAACTCCTAGTTTTTTGCTTTGTTCCATTTTGGAATGGGAAAAAGATTCAGTGAAATGCAAAATGTGGGTCCTCCCCAGCTCTTCTGATGAATCAGGCTAGTTGATGTGCACTGCACTCGAATGCCTGCATCATCTGTCTCTAGATTATCCGATTTTCTGTTGACTTGTACAGAAAACATGGATTTTATTCACAAAGCCCAATTATTATTTTAATTCAGGAGACCAAAACTCTAACCTGCAGGCAACTGCTTTACTTAGCTAATACTAGTTCATTGCCTCTACCAACTACCGAAGAGACCAGTGGTTCCCAACCTTTTCAGTAACATGCCAGACTTCATGAGACGAACACTTTCACAGCACACCCACTTTTTTCAGCTGAATTGATTCCTCATAAATGTCACATTTACTTACATTTACTATGGTTATAATGTTACTAGAGAGGTTTGCAACATAGTGCATGCAACAAGCTACAAAAGGATCAAATATGTTAATATTTCAAACTCACTAGAAAAAATCACACGTGATCTCACATGTGCCTTTTGGTCACCTGCATTTAAAATATTCAAATTTTAAAATCAAAAGACTGATACTTCACTTTTAATTTGATGATTAATTTTCACAAGTTTTATGCATTGTAATTTTGGCTGGAGGAAATACTGTTTAAGATGAAACACTGTTTGTTTTACATTGATTTTCATTACCTTTGTACAGAATTTCATGGCACACTATGACAGTTCTCACCACACACGGGTTGAAAACTACTGAGATAGACATTTGTGAATAATTTATGCTCTGTTCAGGCTTGGATAGTGAACAGACATTTACAGGTGTTTTATTTTATTGTTCCCCACTTGTGCCAAGAGAGGAATTTACACCTGGAACCTTCCATGTTAAATTCTCAAGACTCCTCTGCATGACTTAAAGGGCCAAGGCCTTTAAGATCAACATTCTACGTATTTGGGGTTCCTGATCTGAATCTGTTTATGATTCAAAGTGCCTGCGCCCTGATATTCAGAAGCAAGACACTTATCACCAGGCCCACTGACTACAGTGCCTTATGTGTTTTTCTGGGAACAGTGACTGTGTTACTCCACACTCAACTAAATGCCAGGTGCGTATCATGGTCAATTCCTAAGTGGACACGCTGAGGAGGGAGGGTTGCAGAAAACATCCCCTCTACCTTTTATTTCCTCCACCACTGCTCTTACCCATGCATAAGGCCGTTGAGAGCTAGAGAGAGGTGAGAACTGGTGGAGATCTATTAACTCCTTCACCCCATCTTTCCTAACACCCACACATCCATCACTTCCTTAAGAAGAGAACCCAGCATCTGCAAAACTCCTTTTAAGATGGATTTCATGGCATTTTAAGCAAATCCCAGTTAAAGCTAACAAGACATTAGATGCTAGAATGACAGGAGTGGGGAACATACCTCACAGTTAAAGGGTATAAATGGTCTCTTCTCTCTTCTATTCGTGTGGGGGTGTGACTGTTTTTTTGTTAATTCAGTGAGAGATTTGGGGTGAATGAATGGGCAAAAGCAGTTGTGGGGAGAAATGTTTCAGATTAAATTTCAGGTCGCCTGAACTCTTGGAGTTTGTTAATGGGTGTAGTGGCTAAAAGGTTCAAGTTGTGATTTACTTTTTTCATGTTAAATGATTCATTCCCTAGTTCTTTATATTTAAAACCTTCTCACTACCATGCCAGAGTTTAGTATTGGTCCCTGCATGTTTAAGAGCTTCAGCCTTTTTCACAGGCCTTAGTATCTTTTCTGGTCTCTATCTAATTCAAAAGATGGCATCACTGGCTCTAAAATAGAGTGTCAGTCAAATGGTTTAGGAATCTGTAGACTTTGAGGGGGAAAATCTCATTGTCAACATGCAATTTCACTTTAAGTGTTTTGTATGAATTAATTTTGTTCCTGGGAAAATGAGCAACTTATTAACATTAGTGATGTGCGTGCCAGATAAACTCAATGCAAATTTGCGCACACAACTCTCCATGCTCTGCAGCCTTACCATCACCCTAGCCTTCAATTCCATACCTTGGCCTGTCTTGAGCAGAGATGACCAACTGGTCTATAGACAGATGTCTTTTAGCAGCTAATAAAGATGCAATAGATAATGGTGAATACTAGGGGCTGATCAGAGGAGTGGAGTAGATAAACAAGTTGGTGAAACTATTATCTCCTTGATTAAAGAAACTGGTTAATTCCTCCTGACAACTTATTTGCTTTCCTTCAAACACAACTATGGCAACCACTTCATTCTTCCCATCAGGCTTTGAGATTCCAAGTTTCCAGAGATCAGTGCTGCTATATTTTAAACAGATTGTGATTGTTAATTCTGACTCTCAGAGCAGCCTTTTTCTTATGTTCACTGCTGCAAGTTACAAATATGTAACAGTTGGGGAAAGAATGGACTAATGTCACTCTGCCTCTTTAACATCTCAAACTTTCCTGCTGCAGGAGATGTTATTTTTGTCCCGAAGAATTCAGCGTTACTCAGTGGAATCAATGCTACCAGAAATACAGAGGAGCAAAACTGGAATGTTACCTTTCCACAAACGATGCAACTTGCCTGCTGGGAAGGAGAGCCCAACTCACAATGCGAGGTCTGAAGAAATATAAAGTTTGGGAGGTTCCAAAGGGGTAGCCATGTTAGTCTAATTTAGCAAATTAAGCAAGGAGCTCTGCAGACCTAAATTTTACATTTTGCACCCACAGTATCACCGGTCCCCTGTTTCCATTCATCCCTAAAGTGCCCTTTGAAGACTGCCTCTCTTTTCTATATGATATGTGAGTCTGCAACAGAGGGGTATAAATCCTAGTGCATACCAGCTCGCTGCACACTAACTGCCTGCGCGGACCCTGAAAGTGCTACATTAACATGAGGGACTTCTAGTGTGCACAATCAGGGTTGACACAAACCAGTTATTGAGAGACACTAGTGCACACTAGAATCTACATCTCTCCATTGAAGATTAATGTGCCACGCAAACAGGCCCCAAGTTTTGTGGCGTGAGGCTATCTGATCCTGAGAACGAAGAAGGTCGTCTATGGTACAATTTTACAGCTCCACAGCATAAGCCCCAATCAGCTGGTCCAGGCCAGTTACGGGTGTTTTATTGCAGTGTAGATTACCCCTTGAGTCAGCTTTGTCAACTCTCCTTAAACTATGATAAAAGAGGACAAAGTTATGCAGACTTGTTGACAGAGGTGAAACTTAACGGTTGTGAGAGACTGTTTTTGGAAACAGCGCAAAGTCTAAACTGAAACCTTCCTGGCATGCAAGACAAACTTTACTTTTTACTACGAGGCCCAAAACTAACATTTTCATAATAATTTTCCAGTATCAAAGTGATAGTTTTTATCCAAGACAGCTGAATGCTGCAGAATAGTGCAACAATAAGTCAGTGCCAAACATATGCTACGTATCTATTTTAACACCTTTGATAATAATAAAAAATGCATGTTCATAGCCGTTTTCTCAACTTTCCTGAAATAACAACAGCCTAGAGTTGATGCTTTTTGTTTTCCTTTCACATTATTACAAACCTGTGTTTAATTCTCAGTGCCACTTTGGCTTTTTAACCTTGCTTTCTACATTCCACTAGTAATGTCTGATTAAGAAATTAGCCTTTCAAGTGCTATAAAAAAATCCAAGAAATACAGAAACACAATACCACGGAAAACCGATATAATCTTCTCAAAACTATAAAAATTGGTCACCCGAAGGAACATCTGCATGGTAAAAAATTTTAAACAAACTAGAAGGGAATCAGATAGCCCATAAAGAATCTAGCAGCTAGAAGACCGGTTGGTCGGCTCACATTTTTTGCTGTCATTCTGAGTCAGAAAGCACTATCATTCCGAAGCATGTTTCTTCAGTTTTAGTTACCAGCATCTGCAATGAATTCCAGGATAGAATACTGAAAGTCTTTAAAAGGAAACACAACCTTACAATAATTATTCCTTAAATCATTAATATGGTGAAAGCACCAGATGTAAAAGTATGAAGAAAAACAATAAAATATGCTCCCAGGTATCACTCTAATCCCCAATGTGCATCTATCAGTTTTCTTAGTTCATTAATATGTGTTGTAGTCTCAGATATTTTCTTTTGTGTAAAAATTTCCACTTACTTAAGTTCTCTGTCTTGCATTAGATTCGCTGCTCTACCACTCAAAACAACCCTGGCAGCATACGTGGGTCTACCATAACGTAGTCTCTGACAAAAGATAATATTTTAATTTGTTATCCAGCATGAGAACAACTCTGGTGGGAAGGTTTTCCGGCAGGGTCCTGATCCTTAAAAGGGGGTTTACATTGGCATTGGGTGTTTGCTCACATGGAGCTCATTGCAAGATGGGAGTCTAATTCACAGAGAAGACATATTACTCAAGAAGGATCTGTTGGGATTGCAGATAATGCATGTGATTGTTAGGTTGCCATGCTTTTGATGGGGTCAAGGTCCTAAACTGACTTGTCAACTCATACTACCAATTCATGATCCATGCTTTGTGCTCACCAGTCTCCACTCGTGCTCAGGATCCATCTGATCTTCAGAGGAGAGTCAGGAAGGAATTTCCTCCCAGCATGGTTGTGATCTGAGGGGGGGATTCACGTTCCCATGAAGCACTGTTGTAGTGCACTTGCTGCCCTTATCTGGGTATCTCTCTAAAGCAATTCCCCACTGTTTCTGAGGCCTCAGGCATTGATGCATATCATCCCGCCTTTTCTCTGCCACAGCACAAAATAGTTTAGTTTCCTGTGGGCTGTAACACTTGGGTCTCATTTCAGGTGTTAGGTTCAGTGTGTTGATGCTGGATGGCGCTTTTGGCCTGTGATGTATGGAAGATCAGAGTAGATGATCTGCTGAGCCAATCTGGTCTTGAACTCTAACACCATGATAATGCACCAGGACTAGAGTCAGGGGGTATGTCTACACTTGCAAGTTAATTCTAATTAAGGAGGCTTAATTTGAACTAACTTAGTC
This sequence comes from Podocnemis expansa, assembly GCA_007922195.1. Taxonomy (NCBI): domain Eukaryota; kingdom Metazoa; phylum Chordata; order Testudines; family Podocnemididae; genus Podocnemis; species Podocnemis expansa. The sequence goes on along the minus strand of ML682035.1, from coordinate 6,467,544 downwards.
CCTATCTACACTAGGCTTTCATTAGTTCACATTAAGGAACTCCTTAATGCGAGCTAATGAAAGGTTAGTTCAAACTAGTAAGACCTGCTGGTTAGTTTGAACTAAGGATGATGTAGACCAGGACTAACCCTTAGTTCAAACTTAATAAGTTCAAACTAAGGACAGTTAGTTCAAATTAACAAAGTCGACTAATTCAAACTAACATTAGTTTAAATTAGTCCATGTTGTTAATTCAAACTAATATGTTCACATTTAATTCAAACAAGTTTATTAGTCCAAATTAACAAATTCAAACTAACTTTTCCTAGTGTAGATGTAGCCAGGAAGATGAGACTCATTTGATTCCTCAGCCAAGCAGCTCAGAGCTCCATGCTTATGTGGGGAAGGGACCTAATTCATAGGGCCAAGCCTGAACTCACTATCACTGTGGTGTCTTCCTGAACCTGGTGAGACTCAGCATGGTGTTGTATTGTATGAGAGAGTCAAAACCAGCTAAGTGACTTATGAGCACAAGTCCTGTTGAAAGGCTAGAAAGCAACTCATTTTCCAGTGCAGGTAAGCTTCAGATATCACCCCTGGCCTTCTTGATGGCTATCTGAACAGAATGGATCCTCTCATTATTATTACATAATATTCTATGTCACCCATCCCCAGAATATCTGAGCAGCTCATAGTCATGAATTACTTTGCTATTACAATTCCCACATGAGGTAGGGAACTTCTATCATTCAGAAGCAGAAAGAGAAGGAAAGTGACCTGGCCAAAGTCGCCAAAGGAATTGGACTCAGGACATGATTGTACTTCCTCTGAACTATTGATGACATCCAACTGGACATTCAAAAATAGCATTGAAGAAAGGGGTCATATGGCCTCAAACATTCAGCCTGTACTCAGAGTCTCTCTGCGTTTTGGTGTCACCTGAGGACACAAGGAAGAAGTGAGAGATGGACAGCCTTTAGATAGGATAGGGCACTGGTGTAGCTGATGTGATTCATGCCAGTACTAATGGCAATAGGCGAGGCAAATCATCCCACAGAGTGACAGGAAGTATGACCTTGTGATTTAGATGCTATCCTGGGCCTCAAGACATCAAAGGCCAATTTCCTGCTCTATCACAGACTTTGTGCATGAAATTTGGACTACTGACTAAGATGCTCTCTGCTTCCATTTCACACCTGAAAAATGAGGAAAATAAAACTGCCCTGCCCCAGGGACATGTTGTGAGAATAAATATTTAAAGTATTAGACAATTAAATACTATAATAGTGAGAGCCATAAAAGTACCATTGAGACAGAGTAGTAACTTCAGCAAATCAAGATTACCCCATGGAAAAGCCAGGGCTTGACGCCATGAAATCAAATTTACAATATAGCTGGGAAATATCCTCCATTTTCAGGTTGGATTTAGATCCTGGCTTGTCCTGATATTTGCGAGGGTGGGGGAAGGAGAGTTGTGAATCAATTCTTCCTGGTTAGATAGGAGAGCATGAAGGGAATTACTATTTTTTTTCCTTTGTAACATGGAATCATGGTAAAGAAAAGACCCAGAACCACTGATTTGGGTGAAAGAATGAAAATTTTATTTTACTACAAGCCTTTACCTGATGCCATTGCTTAAGTATTTGCATATAGTTCTGTAAGTGCTATTGGTTGAAGTACTGGATCCTGTAGTTGCGAGGCAGGTATGGTGAGCTACATCCACTGTTCCCTCTAAGGCGCGCGGCAGCGCGGCCACGTGCTTAAAAAAATCCTGCCGCGCAGGATTTTCCTGCCCCCGCGCATGGGGCAGTTCAGGGGCAGCGTGGCCGAGGGGAGACGAGCCGGAGTGCTGTGTCCGAGCACGAGCCTCAGCCCAGCCCCTCGGCCGGAGGAAGAGAGGGTCTGTGGGCTTGGGTCAGCCCTGCCACTCCTCCCTCCCCTCCCCTCCTCGGAGATTGTGGAGGCTCCGCCTCTTCCAGCCGGGGTCTGGCCGTTCGCATGGCCAGCCCCAGCCTCCAGCCCAGGCTCGTGGTTGCCGGCCAGCACCGTGGCCTCCTGCCCCCTGCCCAGCTCTTTGGCCAGTGAAGAGGGCTGGGGGGGGATTTGGGTTTGTCAGGCAGCTGGCAGGGAGAGTGTGTGGGGAGGGGGGAGAAGGGGTCAGGATGGTGGGCTGGGGAGGGCTTGGGGGGGCTGAAAGAGGTGGCATGAAGATGTGGAGCTGGGGGTGGGGTTTAGGAGGGCTGGAATGGGTGCAGGGAGCTTAGGGAGTCGGAATTGGGGCAATTCTTCAGCTTTTTAAACAAGAGGCATGGCAAAGAGTAAGTGCCATTCATATCCTGAAGTTTGAAACTCCTCAAGTGGGAAACGGAGTGCATGGTGCCAAAATGTCCCTTCTGTAACTAGATAAAGCTGTGGAGGTGAAAAATCTCTAAAAATCAGTTGTATATTTCCTGAAAGCTAGTGTGGATGTTACTTAAGTGGAGTGACTGAACAGTGAGAGTGTTTGAGCATGTTAACCCCCTGCTTTCAAAGAACCTGGAAGATGTTTTCTCCAAAATCCTGTAACTCACAACAATTCATTACAAAACAAACAAGGAGTCTTGTGGTACTTAAAGACTAACAAATATATTGATTGCATGAGCTTTCATGGGAGAAAACCCCATTTCATCAGATGCTTTGAAGAACAATTCACAGAAATTTTAGAGATGTAACGGAGATATCAGATAAGTACTTGTTTTAAATATAGTAACAGCCAAAAGACTGGGAATCAAAGGAGCCATGAGATTATTCTCTTCACTATGCACCCTAATCTGTCCATCAGAAGAAACCATAATGCATTAAAGTGATGTGGTATTTTGGCAGAGATTTTCTCTTAAGTTGAAATGTAGCCCCAAAATGATGGGGGCAGGTAAAGATACAAGGGACTGAAAATAGGCTTTTAAGAAATACTGTAGCCTTATCTTAAAGCAGCTAGAAGCCCATTGTTTTGATTTCAGCTGTGTTTAGCATCCTTGTTGTAGCAGCATTTTCCTGAAAAGGATGCCTGGAATCTTTTTTTTTATTTTTAAAATTTCCTCTGGGAGCATCAAGACATCTTAAATGCTGCCAATTTCCAAAGCGGTAGCCATGTTAGTCCATTCCAGGAAAACAAAACAAAACAAGGAGTCTCCCACGAAAGCTCATGCGAAAAATAAATCTTAGTCTTTAAGTGCCACACGACTCCTTGTGTATCTTAAATGCTGTCAGTGATAATTAGCTGTCTTCCGTGTAAACTGTAACTCTGCATGTAGAACACAGGAGATGAGGGTATTAGGCAGAATTGTGACTCCTAGGATCCTGATTGAATATAACTTTGGTCTTGGGTTGTTTGAAAGCCATGGATTAGTTTCTTTTGATTGTATAGCAATTTGGGTAAATTTTAAATAAATTCAGTGATTTTAGTAATAAAAAACAACTTTAAATAGTTTATATTAATTTTTCATTGGTCTAGATTTTTCAATAATTTTTGTTGCACGAGTTTGCACACAAATTTTATTCAGAAAAAGTTTTGCACATGGGTTGAAAATTTTGCACACAAGCCGCCAAACCTTAGAGGGAACATTGGCTACATCTGACAAAAAGAAAAAGAAAAAGACCAGTGCAGTGGTGGAGAGAAGATATAGCACCATAAGGTGGCACAAGATAGCCTCTAACCTAATTATGACCAGCCACCAAGCCACATATGTATAAAATGTTGCAGGAAAATCAATGGAGGAAACGTGAAGGCAAATGGGTAATCAGGGACCTATGAGCACACAGAAGATATAGAAAAGGAGAGAGAGAAACGCTGAAAAGTATTTGACATCCAGCCAAGAAAACCAAAGGCATTCTCAAAAGAGGGTTCTAAATTGCCTCTGTGCAAATGTGAGCGGGTATAAGAAACAGACTAGTTAGCAACACGTGTGTGCATGAGCTGATGACTGAGATATGTTTTGTATAACTAAGAGAAATTGGAGTCACACAGATTCATGGGAGGCAAAGGGAGAGGGGAATTTACCATTTAAAGGAGACGTACGGGACACTGGCTACAAGGGTCAGATTAAAAAAGGACTTTAGGGGCTGCAGGCATGGAGCCTGGACTTGAGGGGCCCCAACCACCTCAAGCCCCACAAAAACATATTGGGCACCTGCAGGCCAAAGCACTGCATCATACATAGGGCAAGCTGGTCTACTGAGCTCCACCACCACCCTGTCACCGTGACTGACTGGTCTGAGAGGTCCCACCCCTTGGGCAGCGAGTCTGTGAGACCCAGGATAGCATCTCCCAACACTGACCAGGCCCTCAGCACCAAGCACTTGCCTGCCCCACGTAACTGGATGGTCTGTCAGCCTGGACACCAGTGCTGGCGCACCCAAGAACCGCCCTGTCCCCCAGGCTTGGTGCTGTTGCAGGAAGCGGGGAAGGGCCACAAAAGTGGACAGCCTTGGACCTCCAAGAGCCTTAATCCAGCCCAGCAGGAAATTCTAATTTAGAGAAATAAAGGAAAGAAATATTTGATAGGCCCTGAGAGCCACATGTTAGAAGTCAGATGCTAGGCCCTCATACAGTTCTGGCCTTGGAAGGACACAGGGGCTATTTCTATTAATGCCAATGAGAGCTCCTTTTATTAAAAACTACTCAAGTACTCTAACCCTGCAAAAGTCAATACCTAAAGATAGGCATTCAAATCCAGTTGAAGGCATCCAAGTACAGGTGCTATTTTCCAGAGGTGCTGAGCGTCTCCTAAAGCCAGACAACTGACTGATGTTAGGCAGCTGAGTTTGAAATGGCTGCCCTAAGCTTATAATAATGATATAATGAAAGCAGAGCTTCTGTGTCTATCTCTGCAGCCATTTGCCTACAAGGGCGCACACATCCAAGCATCTGCAATATAGGGACAACAGAACTGAAAAGAACTTCCTGGGCCATTGAGTCCCACACAAGCAGTCTTGTCATATCATCCCATTCATAAACTTATTAAACGCCATCATCTGACCAGTTAGTTGGTCAGACCCTCACTCCTCCAATGGTTGGAAATGTTTCCACTTGCAGCCTGAGTTAGTTTGTTTATGGCCAGTTGATCCCCTTTTGTTCTTTTGTCAACTTTAGTTTAAATAGTTCTTCCTTCTCCATAGCGTGTGCCCCTGAAGATGTTTATAGAGATCAGGCGAATCACTATCCCCTGTCTTTGTTTTATTTTGCCAGGCTAAACAAATCAAGGTCATTTAGGATGTGTCCTTACTTCAGCTGGAAGTATGCTTCCCAGCTCAGGTAGGCAGATAAAAACCAACAGTGTGTCCAGAGGTATGATAGGCAGCAGTTGGAGCCAGTCACCTGCATACAAACTCATCTGGATCTCCGCAGTATATTCTTAGGCAGCTTGCCCAAGCACTACCTGCTATTTTTAACTGCTGTCTGTTCAATTTAGCACTTATCTTTCTATCCATGCCAGGAAGCATGCACCAAGCAGCAGTATATACCTACCCTTAGTATCTTCTTTTAAGGCTGGCTCTCCATTGCCTTGATCACCATAGTAGAACTACTGTGCACCTGTTCTAGTGACTGGGTGGCAGAAGAATGAGGAATTAAATTAAAAGGGAGCTTGGGAGATGGAAGAGTTATACTGATGGGGGAACTTGTATTACTCAAACACACAGTGAATGTAGGCCAGGCTTTATCATAAATGCCAGCTCCATTTCTTGTACCATCTCTGTCCACGTGCTCTTCCTCGCTGCTATACTTTTAGCATCTTGGGGTTGACATGAGTGTCATGGGGTTGGTCATAGATATCTGTTCACAGGAAGTGGTTTTGATCCAATCTCACCTATAAACGGGGTACCCAGATAGCACAGGTTCCCACCGACTTTAGCAGAGATTGGCCTGATCCCTCCCAAAACTCCCTTTGTGGTAAGGTATTGATGTACTACTTCCAGTATAGATCAGTGCCTATCAGACAAAATTTGATGCCAAGCATTGAACAGGAGAGAGAGGGAAATGGGGTGGAGGGGTGGGGGGGAGGGAACTATGTGAAGTTGAGAATTTCTTGAGAATCTGTAGAAAGGGCTATAGAAGACCAATACAACGTTACATGTTGACCAAGAACTGTACCAAAGTCAGGAAATCCTTGGGAATCTAAAAGGAAGGCCTGAGAGGCTTAAGTCAAAACTGAGGTTAGGTGGTTTTGGCTTATGCCTGAGAAACTAAAGACTAACAGTGCTAAAGTACGTGGTTGACCTGTGAGTGAAGTGGGCCATGCATGGCCACAAGAGGTATTTGAGTAATGTGGATCACAGAGGAAATAATGGCACATAGCAGACATATAAATCAGCAATGTCAGTGCTACAAGGGGGAGATGTGTGAGACAAAAGAAAAAGTTGTCAGAAATATCATTCCAGGGAAGAGTGAAGAATGAGCAAGCCTGCAAGACAAACAATACAATATTTTACAAATACATAAGGGAAAGGTGGAGGAGGAAGCCAAGGGAGGAGAGACTAGAGGGCTCTTGAGGAACTGAGTCAAGGGAAGAGTGTCAGAAGAGGCGGCAGTAGATATTTCTGAGGGAAGCCTTAGTATTTACCAGGGAGGGCAATGAAAACATTCCAGAGTTTAAGCTATGATTTCTCATGAGGAGGTCAAGAAAGATAAATTGCAGAGAATAAGGATGCCACCAGAACAGGTACAAAGTACAGCAGAGGAGTAATATTTTTGAAAGCATCTAAGTGATTTAAGAGGCTGTGTCTGTCCCCTTTTCAAGAGTTACTTAGGCCTGGTCTACACTGCCAGCAAAATAGGGCCACAGTCAAAAGGAGTTACGCAAACTAGGCAGAGAAGCTTGCATAATCCCCAACAGCTTCATAAGTTCCTTTTAGTGTGTCATCTCCACTGCCCTGTGCTGATGGCAAATGCATTCTCACTAGTGCAGTGCTGTGATATTTTTTGAAGGTGGTTTTATTAGATCGACTTCTGGAACAATTGAGCATGTCTTCACTGCTGCTCAACCAAACTGGAAAAATCTTTGACTCTAAAGTCAGAAGAGACCACTACGATCACCTAGTCTGACCTCCTGCATAATGCAGGCCACCAGACCTCACCGATCCGCACCTGCAATAAACTTCTAATCTATGACTGAGTTATTAAATTCCCCAAACCACGGTTTAAAGACTTTCAGGTACAGAGAAGCCACCAGCAAGTGAGCCATGCCCCAGGCCACAGAGGAATGTAAAACCTCCTGAGCCTTTGTCAATCTGCCCTGCAGGAAAATTTCTTCCCAGCCCCAAATACAGTGATCAGTTAAACCCTGAGCATGTAGGCAAGATTCACCAGGCAGACACAGAAGAAAGAATTCTCTATAATTACTCAGCATTCACCCCATTGGCATATTTAACACCAGTCATCAAAAAGCAGTCAATAGCCAAACTAGGCCGTCCCATCATGCCATCCTCACCATAAATTTATCTAGCTCAGTTTTGAAGCCAGCTAGGTTTTTTCGCCCCCACAGCTCTCTCTGGAAGACTATTTCATGTCTTCAGTCCTCTGATGGTTAGAAACTATATCTAAGTTCATGTCTAAACTTCCCGATGGACAGTTTATATCCATTTTTTCTTGTGTCCACACTGGCACTGAACTTAGTCAGAGGAAGGCAAATTTGCTACAATCAGTGTAAACATAGCCCTAAGCTTTTAGGAGAGTTAGTGTCATTGAAAGTCTAGGGGATTTAGGCTTCTCGGTCCCTTTTGAAAATGGGACTTTGGTGCTTTTGGAAACGCAACCTACTATCAACAGTCCCATTTAGCTTTTTGGTTACAACAGTGTCCAAAGATGCCAGTCAAAACTGACAGCCCAGTCATTGTGTCAGGTGCTTATGCAAACACAAATCAAGACACATTCGTACCCCAAAGAGCTTAGATTTTAACTGGAAACAAGAGGCAGCTAGAAACGGGAAGGAGGAAAGGGGTATGTGAGGAGATTAATAACAGGCACACATTTACACCAGCAACTGTGGGCACAGCGCGACAGTCCCAAGTCAATACAGTGAGGCTGGGCTTTTCAAAGGAGCTAAATGGAGCGTCCAACTCCCACTGGATTTCAGTGGAATTTGAGTACTTAATGCCCAGAGGCTCCTTGGAAATTTCCCGCCTTAGACTTTAAAACTCTCCTTCCATTCAGAGTCCTCTGAGCTCTCTTAATATTTACCTTAAGAATCTCAACCAGTCCCTAGTCAATTAAAAGTCAATTTGGCCTTTTGCTCCATTCTTAGCAGCTCCCTGCTCCATCCAAATACGGTCATTCAGGGTTCTTCTTCAGGGTCAATGGTTCATTCTCTCTCGACTGCTGTGTGGGAGTAGGAAAGATTGGACTGTTCAAGCAGAAAGGGAGTAAGCGTATGTCCCTCCATGTCTCTCCAATCACTGCTACAAGCTAGGGGAAGAGAACCTCCCAGGGCCCTTGTGATAGGTGAGATTCCCATCTCCATGCAGCTCTGAGTCTAATTAAACTGAAGAACTCTGCAAGTCAAGGCCACCTCCAAGAATTCCTTAAGACATGGCAGCTACAAACTGAAAAGAAGAGCGGTGAGGATGTTGAATTCTCCACTGACGACAGGGAAGACACATAAGGGCCTGGGAAGAAGGTAACATTCCATCCTTTCTCTAGGAAGAGTTAAGAATGGAGCTGAGCCATAAGCCTGGACATCGAGGGAGAGTTGAAAATCATGCTATGAAAGAAAAGGAAGATGAACCTGGGTTCAAGAGAGATTGTTTCAAACTGACAGAGCAATGACATGGAAATGTTTTTAGATCTGGTCAAAATTTGTACATTAGCATGTTTTGAACCAATTAATGGCTTTTCCAACGAAAATTAACATTTTGGTGGAAAAAGTCCCTGTTTGTCGAAAGCTTTTGGCAACCAAACGCCAAACATTTTCAAAGTGTTTTAACTTTCATTTTCTGGGTTTTGACAAACACAAACATTTGGATGAAAAAAATATAAGTCTTTGTCACTGCTGACCTTTTTCACAGGAATGGAATTATCCCCTTGCAACCAGTTCCAGAAGATTTGGGGTGTCTCTACGCCTACTGATGAATTTTTGATGCACAGCATACATTGACTTGGACCATGAGAAGGGCCCAGAATTTGGCTTGATAGTGATTTCTATATTTTTCTTCAACCAACTGATCTTTTGGATGCAGGATCAAAATTTCACCTCCAGCGCCTAACAAATAGGCCAGGAGTGTGAGTTAGATGGAACCCATTCTGAGGCCTGGTGTGCTTAAGGAAAGTGGCATACTTTTCTTTCTCTCTTCCAGTTAAACAATAAAGTGCTGACTGAAAATGTCAAGCTTAAGTTTAAACAAAATAAAAGACTGTCTGGCTGTGGGTAGAGAATTTAAACACATATTAATTATGGTTGTTAATACACTGACATTTTCAGGATTTTAATAAACTAATACACATTTCCCTTTCATATTTCACTGACATGAAATCTGTTTGGCACAAGTAATTTCAACAACTCTGGATGACGGGCGCAAAAGGAAAATGAATGTATAGAGTCATTAATGTGAAGCAGTAGTGCCCTCACTCAGAGAAAGTCATATGTAAACCTATTGCCCCCATAGATGATGAAAATCACAGCCCCCAGGGGCTTTGACAGGCATTTTTGTATTTGAAACACTTGATTTATTTAAATAATAATAATACAGGAATCAGATGAAGGAGGAAAGATAAAATCAGAAAGGCTTTCTCCAGAATATGATAGTTTGCATAAATGGCTCATCAAAAAATATTGCGAAGATTTCATTTAAAAAGATTAGCATGAATTGGCTGGGTTACTGTTGTTCAAAAATAGTTGTTAGGTTACAAAAAAACAATGTTCTAGACCAGTGTGGCCATGCAGGGCATCTTGTTAGTATCCTTTAAATAACACGTGAACCCTGATGGTATTCACTGTGTTATATGCTTTAGAAGCTGGTTGAATCTAACCAGAGCAGCACCATGTCTGTGTAGCCAGGCCTCACATATTGGTTATATTCAGAAAACACAGTTAATTAGATCCTAGCCTCTCCACATGGTTTTTTTTGTATATTTGCCGTGGAAAGAGCAAAAGCCACAATCATCATTTATTTGTATTGTGGTGGCTCTTGGGGCCTCAGTCATGGAACAGGGTCCGATTGTGGTGAGTTCTGTATAAACACATAACAAATGGTTACATAGCCCAGTGCCACCTGGGAAATTTGGGAATGACACCCAGCTCAGTACACTGGCAAGTGGCACATCCTGCTGGCAGGAGCCAACCTGATTAAAGAGAAAGATCTCAGTTTTGGGGAAAGAGTGAAGAGATGATGGGTTGCTCAGATACTACATCATTGGTTTTCAAGCAAGGTGGTACAAAAAGGAGTGCGGGGGCGTGACCTACAAGGCTCCCATATTGCTAAACAGGAAGGGGATCATGAACAATGGGAAAAGGCTGCTGGAAAGCGTTTCAGTATGGAAAGGAATGAGAATCTTTATAGTACATCAATGAAAGCTCATTAAGAACCTAGGTAGCTAAATTTAGCACCAAGCTCAGAGTTTTATATTTAGTTAGGGAGGGACTCAGCTATAAAGTAGAGCTGAGACTTTTATTTTTTTAAAATTTGAAATTTCAGTGACTGATCCAATTTTGAAAATAAAAATCACATTTTTTTGTTAACATCCAACCAGAGGTCAATTTTGAAACCTCCAAGCTCAAAATGTAGAGCAAGTTGCATTTTGAAAAGGAAAAGAAAAAATTGGGTAAACATTCTGAAAAAATTTACACTCTTCAGTTCCTTTGTCTCTGTCATCTCCAAATCTGGCTCATGGTCTTTGGCAGAATGAGGCAGCACCCTCTCCATTACAAGTTTGTATTAGGATGACTTCAAGTTTGCTATCATTAACTGTTTCATATTATATAAAAAAAAAAAAATTCCTCTCTCACCCCCTGTGGGTGGTATGTGTCATCCTCAACCTCGGGTCCTCTACCCGAGGCCTGGGAGTTTGAGGGTTCTGCGCAGTATCTTAGCTGTTCCGAGCACTGCACTCTTCTGGACAGAGAGCTCTGATGTTGTTCCTGGGATCTGTTGGAGCCACTCTCCCAGCTTAGGAGTCACAGCCCCGAGTGCTCCTACCACCACCGGGACCACTTTGGCCTTCACTTTCCACATCCGCTCTAGTTCCTCTTTCAGGCCCTGGTACTTCTCCAGCTTCTCATACTCCTTCTTCCTGATGTTGCTGTCACTTGGCACTGCTACAATCTATCACCACCGCTGTCTTCTGGTCCTTGTCTATTAGCACGATGTCTGGTTGATTAGCCAGTACCTGCCTGTCCGTCTGGATCTGGAAGTCCCACAGAATCTTAGCCCTGTTATTCTCCACGACCTTCTGTGGGATCTCCCATCTGGTCTTGGGAGGGTCTAGCCCATACACTGTGCAGATGTTCCTGTACACAATGCCAGCTACTTGGTTGTGCCGTTCAGTGTATGCTGTTCCTGCCTGCATCTTACATCCTGCCACTATGTGCTGGACTGTCTCTGAGGCCTCTCTGCACAGTCTGCACCTTGGGTCCTGTCTAGTGTGGTAGACCCCTGCTTCAATGGATCTGGTGCTCAGTGCCTGTTCTTGTGCTGCTATGATCAGTGCCTCAGTGCTGTCTTTTAGTCCAGCCTTTTCCAGCCACTGGTAGGATTTCCCAATGTCAGCCACCTCAGCTATCTGTCGATGGTACATCCCATGCGGGGTCTTGTCTTGCCATGGCATTTCTTCTGCTTGATCTTCCTCCCATGTCTGCTGCTGCCTCAGGCATTCTCTCAGCAGCTCATCTTTGGGTGCCATCTTACTGATGTACTCCTGGATGCTCTGGGTTTCATCCAGGACAGTGGCTTTGACACTCACCAAACCCCGCCCGCCTTCTTTCCGGCTGGAGTACAGTCTCTGGGTGTTGGACTTGGGGTGGAAACCTCCATACATTGTGAGGAGCTTCCGGGTCTTCACATCGGCAGCCTCCATGTCCTCCTTTGGCCAGCTCACTATACCGGCAGGGTATCTGATGACTGGCAGGGCATACCTGTTGATGGTGTGGATCTTGTTCTTCCCATTGAGCTGGCTCTTCAGGACCTGTCTTATCCTTTGGTGGTACTTGGATGTTGCTGTCTTCCTTGCCTCCTCATCGTGAGTCCCATGTGACTGTGGGATGCCAAGGTACTTGTAGCTGGTCTGTATGTCTGCTATGTGGCCTGCTGGTAGTTCCACCCCATCAATCTTGACTACCTTTCCTCTCTTTACTACCATCCGGCCACACTTCTCCAGTCCGAATGACATCCCAATATCCTCACTGTAGATCCGTGTCAGGTGGATTAGTGAGTCGATGTCTCGATCATTCTTAGCATACAGCTTGATGTCATCCATGTAGAGGAGGTGGCTGATGGTAGTTCCACTCTTGAACTTGTATCCATAGCCAGTCCTTGTGATTATCTGGCTGAGGGGGTTCAAGCCAATGCAGAACAGCAGCGGGGACAGCGCATCACCTTGGTATATGCCGCACTTGATGGCCACTTGTGCAAGCTGTCTTGAGTTGACTTCCAGTGTTGTCTTCCACAGTCCCATTGAGTTCTTGAGGAAGGTCCTTAGTGTCCTGTTGACTTTGTATAGCGCCAGACATTCACAGATCCATGTGTGCGGCATTGAGTCGTAGGCTTTCCTGTAGTCAATCCAGGCTGTGCTCAGATTGGTCTGTCTAGACCTTGAGTCTTGGGCAACTGCTCTATCTATGAGCAGCTGGTGTTTTGAGCCTCTGGTGTTGTTCCCAATGCCCTTCTGAGCTGTGCTCATGTACTGGCCCATGTGGTCCTGTAGCTTGGCGGCTATGATGCCTGATAGGACTTTCCATGTTGTGGGGAGGCAGGTTATTGGCCGGTAGTTGGATGGTGCTGTTCCTTTGTGGGGGTCTTTCATGATCAGCACTGTCCTTCCTTGTGTTAGACAGTCTGGGTGGGAGCCTGCTGCTAGCAGCTGGTTCATCTGTGCTGCTAGGCGTTCATGCACTGCTGTTAGTTTCTTTAGCCAGTAGGTGTGGATCATGTCCGGGCCAGCTGCTGTCCAGCTCTTCATGTTCTTGACCCGCTGTTGGATGTCGGCTATTGTGATGGTGACTGGTTCCTGTTCTGGGAGATTGCTGTGGTCTGTTCTCAGGTCCTGCAGCCACTTCGCACTGGTGTTATGAGTCTTCTCTTTCTCCCAGATGTTCTTCCAGTACTCTTCAGTTTCTGCTGTTATTGTGCTGTTGCACTGCAGCTGGGAGTACACCTTGGATGGTTCTTTGGAGAACAGGGCATTTATCTTTTTGGCCTCTGCTTCTCTAGTGTATCTCCTTAGCCTGGTGGCCAGTGCTGTGAGCCTTTGCTTAGCAGTCTCTAGGGCTTCAGATGGAGTCAGGCCATCGTATTTTCTCAGTAGCCGAGTCTTATCCTTAATCTCTACACCCTTCTGTAGTTCCACCAGCCGGCTAACTTCTCTCCGGGTTGCCTTGATCTTATCCTCCAACCTCATTTTCCAGGGGGGGTATGTATTGCTGCTGTTCTTGATTGTGTAGCCAAGCATCTCCAGGATTACAGAGGCTGTAGCATATACCAGTTCATTGGTTTCAGTGATGGTGGTAGTAGGAATTGTCATTAGGGCTCTATTGGCATCTTCTAGCATACTATCTGATGGTACTTCTCCCACGAGCTTTGGTAATCGGTCTCGAGGGTTGACTGTAGCTAGTTTATCCATGATCTTATGCCTGATATCAGCTGCTGTGTTCTGTAATGGAGAGGGTGGCAGTGAAGTTCCAGCTTCAGGTGTTGGCTGCACCTCAAGTTGTTCTTCTGGGGCTTCTTCTTGAGTCTGGGAGGTAATGTGCAGTTGGTCTATCTCCAGTTGTGAGAGCAGCTGCCTCTTTACTATGTTGAAGCGTTGGGTAACTAGCTGTTTCTCAGTTAGTGTGGATGTAGGTCTTTTGTCCATCCATATTTCCCTCATACGTTTCATATATCCCCTCTCATTAGGTCTGCTGTTGTAGTAGCATTCCATCAATTCCAGGTTCTCTTGTCTCATCCATGCATAGTTTGTTCCAGTAGCCCACTTATCGTCAGATTGTCCTGGTTCCCCAACATCTGGCGCGGACCTTGTTAATCCAGGTGACATCCGAGCCGGCATGACTCTCCTAGTTCGTGTCACTCTCATATTCGAGGTAGGCAAGTGGCGTTAGGGGGTCTTTTGCCCAAGGACCCCTACTGGGAAGGTAGACAGGTACCCACCGGGATTTGAACCCCGGTCTCCCGTATCAAAGGGCGTCGGTATTAACCACTACGGTGCTCTTAACCACTATGCTATCCAGTCACCTCTCTCTATATATAGAGATATAGAGAGAGAGAGAGAGATATTTGTGATGAATGAGGCTGCTCAGGCACTGTGGGTCATGTGCTTCAAGCTTTGGCAGTCAACTTAAACACTGTTCTCCCTCCTCTAAACTCCCAGTATTGTAGTTTCCCAGGGTGTCTCGCCTTAGAGCTAGACTCTCCACTCTGCAAGGTGCAGGGACTAGGGCCCTAAGGCCCATCGGAGGAAGCTTGCCCTGATCGACTGTACCTTGTACAGCAGATGTTAACAGCAACAGCCACTTGTCAGCTTTATCCAGCTCCGCTTTACTCCTCTCCACACCAACCTCCACTTCTCCAACCACCATGCCCAACACGCTCTACTCGATGCCTACAACAGAAGCCTTTTTATCTGGTGCGACCACTCATCCCCACTGGACACAGGTTCTTTAACTGGCTTCAGGTTCTCCAACTGGTCTTGAGCAGCCATGCCCGAGTTGCCCTTGAAACAGGGTTTTACTAAGCTGGGGACTCATACATATATGGGATGCCTGAGGGTGACAGGAGAGTGCTGAAAAGTAGGTACATATGAATCACACTACAGCTACTAGACATACCACTATACAGCTACTATATATCTGAATCACACTATGGCTTATAAATATCTGCCAGTGATTAAGGGCTATGGCAATGCTAAATAAAAGACAGCAATTTCCACAATGAATGTACATATGTGGACAGGAACATTGTTGAAAAGACCCAGGGCCTGGGCCTGTCCCCCACCCCCTGACCCCAGGCTCCTGCCTCTGTCAGCCTGGCCCTCGATCCCTGGCCAGGGATGGAGACAGGCGAGGCAATGGCTGCCATAGACAGCCAGGCCTGGATCCCAAGGCAGGTGATGCCGCAGCCGGTGCAGCCCCATACACCCGGCTGGGAGAGGCAGGCACTGCCGTGTCTGGCACGGCCCCGGGTACCCAGCCAGGGACACGGCTGGAAAAGGAAGGGGGTGCACCAGTCATTCAGGGCACTGGTGCCAGGACTCGGGGCATGTGCCCCCTGTGCCAGGTGACAGCAACGCCCCTGTTTATGGATGCACTCAGGAGAAAGTGGGAAGAAAAAGGCAACACAGAAAGGGAAGGACTGATAGATACGTTAACGGGGTTACTGCAGATTCACACTCCTGCAGCGGAGATCACAATCTAGGCCATCATAGTTCGCTACAGCAGGATTACAACAGTCTCTATGGGTAATACTACACTACAGTGAAACACCAGCTTCTGGCCCACACCAGATGATTCGGGCTCACAGGCCTGGTGATGTGGAATGATCAAACTATAGTGTAGACATTTGGGCTTGGGTGGAGCCAGGGCTCTGGGACCTTACCACCTTGTGGCATCCCAGAGCCTGGAAATCTACATTGCAATTTTATAACCTCACAGCCCAAGCCCTGCGAGCCTTGAATCAGCTGACTTAGGGCCAGCCGCAGATGTTTTATTGCAGTGTAGACGTACTCTAATACACTAAGCAAGATCCAGTTTCCATTGTGCCTGTAGCAAGGGACAATCCCTGCCCCAAAGATCTTACAGTCTCAACAGAGGAGAAAGAAAAACATATGGGAAAAAATGCATCATCTCTGTTTCACAAACAGGCAATCAAAACAGCAAGAGATTCGGGCACCTATCCAGCAAAGTTCTTATACATGTGAATGCCTGTAAGCACATGATTAGTCTCTTTGGTTCATCTGAGGTCGGACAAGGCATCTTTGGGAGAGCTGGGAATGGCACCCATCCCACCTCCCTCCAGATTTGGAGTTTCCTTGACTTTTAATAAAGTTTGATTTTTGCTGTGCATACTGATGCTTTTGTTTCTCATTATTCATGTTCTCCCATTGAGGAAAGCCATTTCAGTCACTGTGGATGGGACATGGAAACTGATTTGACTCTCCCTGTGCCATACTAAGTTTCACAGGGACTATTCCCCAAATGCACAAAGAATTAGAATGAAACTCCTGTTTGCTTTATTGAGAGTTATCAAAGTAAATCCCTGAATACAGAGTAGACCCTTTGACCTTTAAATTATGTAAGTATCATGAAATAAATGAGATCCCAAGAAAGAATTTAACATCAAGTATGCCAGAAACAAATGTCTGCGAGGTTCTGACGGTGACCAGTGAGAGAGAGATAAGAAATGGAAATGAAACAGGTCAGTAGAGGTCACAAAAGTGTTGGAGTTGGGAATCACCCAGGGCAGTTGGAGGAAATGGGAATCATGGATACAAAAATTGTTTATAGAGCTGATGTCCTTATAGCCTGCGCATCTTGAGAGATTCACTTTTTGTGATTAAGGTTTGAGGCTCTAGTGTTTGATTTGACAGGACTGGGAGTCAGGATATCTAGATTCTTTGTTTCTGGCTGTGCTACAGACTTCCTGAATAAATTTATGTAAATCATTTAGGATCAGATTTTTCACATTTGGCGGTCTCAGATTATGCACAAAAATTCATATTGACCTACCTGATTTTCATGGTTGCTAAGCAACTGTGACTCTCATTGACTTAACAGGACCACTCCTCAATTTTAAGTATATTGACTTGAAGGCTCTGTGCCTCGGTTTCCTCATCACTGAAATGGGAGCAATAATACTACCTCTTTTCCAAGGTCTGCTCTGAGGTTAATTTTATTAGGGCTTGTAAAGTGTTTAGCATACTAAGATGGTAAGTGTGACAGAAAATAAAAACACAATTATCTGGAACAGCCCAAAACTGAAATAGTAAACACAGATACCATTTTGAATAATTAATTTGATTATTTTAACACTGTACTTCCAGTTAGGTATTATAATAACTGGCCCACAGTAGGAGATAGATATTAAGGGTATTATTGATTCTTAATTATATCTTACACACAAAATCTCTAGTCTTTGCTACTGCTGCAGTTGAAGCAAAAGCCTGGGGCATTTATATTTAGAAATAGAAGGAAATGCTTCTTTGATTCTTTACAGGAAAAACACAATGGTATCCAGAACTAGAAAGAAAACTGATAATATTTGGTAGATATGTAGTACATGTCATCTGATCATCTCAGGGCAGTGTAAAATGACCTTAAGGAAAGCTGTGCGTGTTAAAACACTTCTGAATATCAGATCATTAGTTTTGCTAACTCAGTATGGTTTTAGCTTCCTAACTTGAAGTCCCCACACTGGAATGTTTTGACCCAAAATGCTCAACTTTTCTATCTAACTGCTAGAACACATGAATAAACAACTTTAAACACAGTACAAGTTTGTTTCTAAATTTCCTAAATAAATGGACATATTTTTAGGCTCTTCAGAATGTAGAAAAATGACAAAGTACCCTGATCTATTCCCTCAACTCCATCTTGAGATCACAAGTAAAGGTGTTCAGAATCTGTTATTGGGGGTGGGGGGTGGAAAAAAATTGCAAGAGGTTAACAAATGCAGGAGACTATTCTATTTGAAACCAGAGGATGTTTCTCTTTAAAGAATTTCCATCTTTACCAGGAGTGCTCTTTTGTCAGTGAGAGCCCCCAATGAGGAATTTTCACTTTGCAAGGGGCCCTGTGTCTGCAAAGAGTGGTGGGGTGGTGTTTTGTTTTGTTTCATTCTTCTTGCTTTGTTTCTACACACACACACACACACACACAAAATCCAGCAATTTATTTTCTTTAGCATCACTGCCATACAACTTTCTTGGGGGCTAGTCTTCACTGATGGCTGTCGAAGGGGAGCTACACAAGATATCTTAAGTCCTTTGCATATCTCCATTCAAAATCCTGCCTCTGTGTAGACCAGCCCTCAGTTAAAAGTACAGTCTGCTTAACGTACATAACATGTGGGACACGTCGGGCCTGGAGGAGGCGAAGAGGCTCCAGCACCAACCCAGAGTTTATGCCAGCTGTACAACACCTGATGAGCCAGCTGTGCAGGGGTATACTCAAATGGGTGTTTTGGTCTACTTAAAAGCCCCTTCATGTTTTCCGAGTGACATAAAAAGGGCCTTAGCCTCATTAATAATCAGTCCCCAAACCATGACTTCAGCAAGGGGTGTGCCAGACGGGACCCGAAGTCCACACTTAAAATCCAGAAGGCAAGACTATTGGTTTTGTCAATGCCATTTCCCATTCCATAATGAGACTTCGTCACTCCCACCTTTGCCACGGGCTCTCCAATGCTAGGGTGGTGGACATGTGGCCAGATAGACAAAGAGATCTCTTTTCCATTGATGGTGCTCCCACTTCTAGCACGTAGGCTACCAAGAAGATGCCAAGGTTCAGGAAGAACTGCGTGCGACCACACAGCCAGCATGAACATTGGGTTGGCTCTGAAATCTGGCACCAAGCAAATTTAAGCACATCTAACTCCATAACAGGGTCTGTGACAACATTCCTTCCCTTTACATTCTGTTCTATGTAAGTACATTTGTTATTAATCATCCACTTGCATGTTAATACAGTATTTAAACCAGATATTCCATCCTAGCAACTTATATTAATATTTGTTTGAATAATCTATTTAAAATGATGTCTGGCCAGCAGTGTGGTCTGGCTGGCAGCGCTCTGCACTCCCAAGCGGACGTTTTTGTTTGGTTTGCTCTGTATTTTCTTCCTCTTCTCTTAGTTTATATCATCCATCAAAACCTTTCACTTAAATTGATATGCTCTACCAACTGCTTCTGCGGTCAGTGTAGGTCAAGTTCTTTTGCTTTCTTTCTTTGCAACTGTGGACAGGTGACTCAACCAGAACTGAAGATTTCTGAAGAATTTTTGTTCTGGCATTAGTTTGAAATATTTCTTTGTATAGTTGTTTTTCAGCATTTATCAGTAAGGACCTTTGATCCTGCAAGGGATTTTGTCCAAGCCAGACATATGAGCCACCATGTCACCCCTTAAAGTCAATGGCATGCCTCTGTGGTACATGGAGAAGCCCATGTGCATTACATTTCAGAATTAGGGCCATGTTAGCCTGATTCACCACGATAGAGATAAACGAAAGGTGATTGGTCGGTTATTTGAGATGGCCCTAATTCAAATGCTGGCTCTAGACAGCTTCGGCTTTGGAAAGTGTGAAACCTGAATCATATATTTGCAATTCAGACCCACCTCTAGTAAATATGAATGAAGAGCAATCTTCATTGTGAACAGCAGTTACCCTACTGAGTTGTTCCATTGATTTCTAATGTGAGTAAGTGCTGCTCAGGGTGAATTTTTTGGGCTGGAAGTCCTTCACAGTTTAAGGAAAGCGGGGAAACTTCTCATATTAAGAAAGTGCTCTCAAACAGAGGTTTTGGTCAGCCTCAGGTCATTTGGAAAATAATATTCCTAACAGTGTTCATCTGCAGAATATTGCACACATATCAATTAATCCTGGCCACATCCCTGGGAGGTGCATAGGCACACACAATTTGTTCTCACTTTACAAGACATAGAGGGAATAACCCCAATGCCTTTGAAGTCAACTCAGCCCAGAGATAGAAGGTGGTCTGAAGAAAGCCACACTGGGAGTTTGTGTCGGAGCTGGGACTAGAACTCAGGAGGTCTCACCCGGATTCACCATGCACTACTCCTTCCTGATTTCATCTCAGTCTCCCTCATTTGCACATACAGCTAAGTAGACATATCTACTTCTCTTACCTAAATCTTCTCTGAAGTGCAGTCTCTGAACCTCTTGGAACTGCAAAACTTGGTTGAAGATCTCCCAAGAAAACTCTTGTCCTCTTACTCTTTTTCATCATAACTGGGATTTTCTTCTTCTAGCCTGACTGCCTGCAAAACCAGACTGCCCCAAAATGCTTTAGTGTCTCCTTTTTTAATCTGGAATTAGAGAAGTACAAGAAGTGGAGAAAAAGCTAATTAAATATTTTTGTGGCACTTAAAGACTAACATTTATTTATCGCATGAGCTTTCGTGGGAGAATATCCAACTTCATCAGATGTTTTGAAGAGGGAAAACTTACAGAATTATATGAAAATAAATGCAGAGGAGTGTAAGACATGGAATCTGGTCATACTTCAACAGCAAATCAGAGCATTTATAAGGATTCAAACTCCAAGAAACAGCATTCAGAGGGAGGGTGAATATTTTTGAACCACAAACAGACTGACTTTGCAGTCTAGGTTAAGGTTCACACTGTTTCCTTTTATCTGAGCAGGTCTACAACTAACTAGTTAAGAAAATTTACTGTGAAGCCCTCAGGCACTTGACTCCCTGAGGGGAAACAAAAATTAGAATATTATGACATTTGGATAGATTCCCTCCTTTTCCTACCTGCAGGCCTCCCACAAGTTTTTCGCATCCATCAAGGAGGGAATATGCCCTCTTGTTAGCATATCCCAAATTTCCATCCATTCAGATATTCTTTGCAGTAATGGGATTTTGGAACATACTCTCTGCTAATGGTTGCTTCAGCATGTGCTCAACCCATTGACACATCTCTCCTTACCCAGCTCACCCATCATGCACTCCCCTGTACAGAAACACTGGGAGAATACCTGTGGAGAAGGGTTCACTGTTTCATAACAAATGTTGGCCCCTCTTAGGGACTTTGTAAACCTTGCTTCCATACTGCACAATAGAAACACATCAGTCCCGTTGTAGCAGGATTAATTCCAAATGCCAGTAGACGTAAGGAACTGCTGCTGAGTTAACCTTAGCAACAGATAGTCGTGAATGTATCATGCCAATATTGTGCTCTGTCCATTGGCTTCCTATGGGACAGAACTCTGTTCAAGCTCTTTATTAACCAACTGCTAAAGATCTCACTGGGATTTATCTCATCTCCCTAAGACATCACCTTGCCTTCCACAACCATGACCTCTTACAATAGCTAAGGTCAGCCAGAGAAAGGAAAGAGTTAGTCAACAGAGGGATGCTCGTGAGCGCAAGAGACAGAATTATGGTGGGAGCTGGACCCAGACTGCAAAACTCACTCCCACAAGACCTGAGAGGGACTATATAAACCAATCAAGGTATTTCTCCTGAAAACTGGAAAAGAAGAGAGAGGGAGAAAGAGGAGGATTCTTATTTCTATTTGTAAATGCTTGTGAAGAGCACAGATACCACAGTACTGAAGGAAGCATGGGGTGAGAACAGATAAAAGGACAGATCTGTGAACAATTCTGAGAGAGCACTATCAGTAACCGATCACCCAGTGGATCAATTTCAGAATTTCTGGTCTTATCCACAAGGTCTCATGGTTGAGCTTGATCAGGGTTAAACTTTTTGATATGTGTTCTTGTCAAACTAAAGACAGTCTTCAGTAGACATCTACCAGAATCTAAAATTGTTTGCAGGGAAAAAAAGCAAAATAGCATATTTTGGTTAAAGGTGCTTGGGGGGCAGGGGCTAAGGTGAAAAATTTAAGTCATGTGCTCAACTGCTATTTTTTTCACCTTTGTTTTTTTTCTTTGTAAAGCATGTGTTAATGTTCTTTACGACTGTCTATGTATAACAGTGAAGCCCAGCATGACAACTTACTTCAGTGAGAAGTGAGTAATAAAATAATTTCTCTTTCCACCAGAGAACGTCACTATGATGGAAACAGAAATTTGACAGGGTATTGTAATAAAACAATTTAAGACTTTCTCCTCCTTTATAATGGGGTAATTCCAGAGTGATTCTTGGGCCAGCTCTCAGGCAGTGTTGAATAGACAGTTGTGAATGGAATTTTTTTAAAAATTTGGGAAAGAATGGCAATTGGAAAACAGAGGAGGGTTGATGAAAGCCTGATCTTTTTAGGAAACCAAATTGGATTTTTTTTTCAACTTTTCCATTTCTTGGGAAATCCATTTCTTAATGCAAAAATGTGCCATTGAAAAATTTTCAGAAATCTTTAATACTGAATATTTGCATCCTCCATTTAAATCCATAAAACTGCAAATGCTTAACACCTCTTTGGATTTACAAATGGAGTTTGCTTTACTTACATTTACTAATCCTAAATCCTTATTACATTTTTATTCATTCCTCACTCAGGCAAAACTCCCATTTAGTGGTAGTGAATAAGGACTTTAGGGATCTAACCCAATTACCAGGTTCCACTGTATGCAAGAAAAGTTTTTTTTTTTAAGTATTGGTGTTAGTCAGCAGTAGGCTTTCCTCTCGTCCTTAAACTTTTGGTGTTCCCACAAGGAAATCTATTGAGAGACTGTGCTTTGTAAATTCAATTCCCTTTGCTGGCTTATAACACAGCTGCTGTATATTATCTTATACATTTGACCACAAAGGTGCATTCTATAGGCAAGATTGATCCATTACCAGTATTCCTTTTTACTCATTCACTGCTTTTCAGTGTAATGTTTGGGGGCCCTGTTCTCAGCCACTTGTACATTTCAGCACTTGAAATGTACCAAGAGGGACAAACACTTGACTAATATCTCCACCTTAGCATCTACACCCGTCTCTCTATTTCTCTAGCTTTCTACCCAACCTATTGTGCTGGCCAATTGTGCTATCATAAAGCAGAGTGTTGAGGGGTGGTTTTGTGGTGGCAAAGGACCATGCAATCACAAGTATTATTGCATACCATCCCATCCAGTGAGCCTCGTTCTTACCATGAGAGCCCATTCAAGGGGAAATTACACCAGACTTCAACGGGGGAAAGTGTCCCTCTGTTTCAAGGGCATTCAGGGCTGTGACCACAAAAGGTGAGAACCACAGACCAAGCCTCTTCTGCTTTAATTATGAAATATTTCAAGCAACTAGCAAAAGAAAAGAAAAAGAAAAGAAAATCAATAACAATGAAAAAACACAAAAAAATCCTATTGAGATCAGGTGGTCCCTATTCTCAGGGATAAAAAAGTTCAACAATATACTGGTCAACAGCGTTAGCCTATCCTCAATAGGCTCTTGTATTTTTTAAAAAAGACTAAAATAACCACTTGGAAATGTTAAACCAAGGCATGGCATTTTAATATGAAAATAGAGGTCTAGGATATTTTTGGTTCCCTCTAACAATGATTGCCCTTCCTGCAGATCACTGAAACTCTGTAAATTGGCTTCTGCAAGGGGCTTTATGATCATAAAAATAATTCATACATATTTATGGAAAGCTGCTTTCAAGCCTCTAGTGATGTGGTGGTTTTGGTTTTTGTTTACTTATTACCATAGTAACGCGATGGTCACAACAAGTGCACGTTTTGGCTCAGTTCCAAACTGACATTAAAAAATATTCTTTTTGTCAGTTATTAAGAGGAATCCTGATGAATATTCGAATTACATTTTCCAGTTAGGTGAACTGAAGTGTTTGTTGGCAATGCTGGTTTTTCACTCATCTAAAGAAAATGCGACTTTTTTATTAAGCCAAGGACTTTTCAGACAATAGCCATGGGGACGATTTTCCCCTATGCTGTTTACAATGATACCTAATTCTGTGCTAATTTTTAATGGTCAGGATTCCTGAGGGATTTATTTGCAAATTTCATCAACATGAATTTCTGCTTCATTTCCTGAAATGCTGTGATTACAACTGACCTAGATAGTAGGGTCCCTCTCAAAACATTACAGTATAATATAATGGACAGGGACTAGCTGTCACAGATGAAATGCTCTATTGTCAAGAGAATCAGATAACGCATTTTGCCTTGGATGAACTCTTCTGAATTACATGCACCATTGACCTAACAAACAAACACACATTGTATTTTAAAACCTTGAATTTCTACTTAATCCAATAGCAACTGGGGCAATTTACAATACAAGGGAACTTCATTTATTCCATTCAAGAGTAATTCATTCTGCAAATGGAAGTAAACAATGGACAACTGCTCCTGAATTATTTTATTAAAGGCCAGAGCTGAAAAATTCTTTGTTCTCTTTCTCTGAAGGTCATCATAATGTGTCATCAGTATACTTTTCTTAATATTTCAATAGTACCACCATTATCCAGACTCTTTTTCTCTTATGGGTCTCTATATCATGGTGCTGCAACCTCTTACATAAGAAGATACTAGTCTATACATCCCCGGTAATACAAACAGTGTCCATGATCCTGTAACTAAAGCAGGGGTCTCAAACACATGGTCCACGGGCCACATGTGGCCCCTAAAGCTATTTCCTGTGGCCAGCAACTGCACTGTCATTACCGATATTTGCAATATCATTACATGAAAAGGTTTCAGTGGTGCGGCCCTTGGACTAACATACCAGTTCTCAAGCATCCCTTGTGCTGATTTGAGTTTGAGACCCCTGAACTAAAGGATTATTAGGGCCTATTTGCTTGGAGTCTGATTTTATTTTGTTTAGACCCTGAAGAGATTATTTAAGAAGGAACTGATCTAATCTGGTCTCTGGACTCTTCTGCTTTTAGGGTGTGTTTTTCAGGAGCCTAGGTACATACTCAAATGGCTAACTCTTCCTGCTGCACTTTCACTGATTTTGTTATTGCGCCATCTAGACCAAAGCTAATTCCGTCATGTCGACACAGATTGAAGCCACACTTCCGCTTACACTATGGATGTGACCCACAAGGGCAACTTTTGCTGTCTCTAATGAAAGGAAACTAGAAAAATCAGGACACTTTCAAAAGTGGCTTCTGATTTTAGGTGTCTCCTTTTTTTTGGCCAAACTTCAGACACCTAGGATGAGGGCTGGCCAATCAAAACTCACCTGTGCAAGCAATGAGAGTGGTGGGTGCTTAGTATCTCTGAAAAGCAGGCCCTGTACAGCTATATCTGCCTCCATCTATATAGCCATCACAAGTTAAACATACCAAAAATACTTCTATCTTAATGCATTATTAAATCAGCAAGTCAGAGTGCTCTTTATATGGAGTCTCCATCACTGGAAGGTTTTAAGAGCAGGTTAGACAAACAACTGCGTGGGATGGCTTAAGAGGGTACTTGGTCCTGCCATGAGTGCAGGAGACTGGATTCAACGACCTCTCATGGTTTCTTCCAGTTTCTATGATTCTTTGAAAATCCGTATATGCTACTTACTGTTTGTACTTTATAAAGGCTACTCATCTGAAGACACTGCAGATTGAAATATGCTATATGTGCCAAAGAACTATAGGCAACAATGAAAAGAGTAAGAGAGAGCAGGAGTGAGAGGGATTATTATAGTATTCAAAGTGTGCCGATCCTTTCTAAACAGAGATGAAAATTCAGGGTCCATTGACTTCCTTGACATCGGCATCCATTGGATTAGACCCATTCTCTCTGCCTTTCACACTTTCCACCAGTGTTTTATAAGTGCATGAAACAGCCATTAAAAAAGAAACCCACTCCAATGGATTTGATCAGAAAATGCATGAACAACACAGAAGGAATTTGCAGGTTTTTTTGATATTGAATTATTACACTAATAGCTTGATCCTTCACCAATGATATTTAAATCCCTAGTGGGAACTGGATTCAAAATTACATGATTTAATGTTTACACAGTGAATAATCCAAATTATATTTAACATTAGCAAAGAAAAAGCATATCCACACCATGGGGTGAATTGTCTGCTTTCCCTTTGCTTAGCAATTACCCAACAAAGGGCCCTATTAAATGACTTTTTTAATGATCTTAAAATTTAAAAACCCTCTGTTCAAACACAGTCTGCAGTAGAAATGCTTTAGACATGTATCTGCGCTATGGAGCTCAGTCTGGAATTCACCAAAGACTTCGATAGGTCAAGGCTGTTTAGAAGCATTTTGGAGATTCTTGACCAAATCTATTTATGGGCCCAGTCCTGGGCCAATTGACTTCACTGGGAGCAAAACAGTGGAGGAAGAAAAGGAGATGATCTACAAGCAGAATGTTTTCTTTCTTTGGAGTTCATTGTCTACAAATCATGATATTGTTAAGGAGGCTGATGAGCTGGGACTGCTGTTTACTGAACTGATCATAATCAATTACCTTAACTTTCCCATATGCTTACCCTGACCACCTTATTATAGCCTCTTATGCTAATTCTTTTCTATAAATGGGCTTTATGAAATTCATTTTTAAATAATATTCATAGAATCATAGAATTGTAAGGAGCCCTGAGAGGACATTGAGTCTAGGCCCTTGCACCCATGACAGGACAAGTACCACCTAGACCAGGCACGGCCAAACTGCAGCTCACGAGCTGAATGCGGCTCTTGAAAGAAAAAGTGAGGCTCACAGAAAAGCATGGTGGGGGGATGCAACGGCATGATCGGGCATGACGGGGGGGGGGGGGAAGTGACAGCATAGTCGGGGAGGGTGGGGAAGTGGCATTTTTACTGTAGGCCTAATTTTCATGGTAACCTTAAGTAATCATTAGAATCTGACAAGAGTAAGATCAATATTTGCCCTCTTTTTAGGATAAAATTAAAGTGTGCAATGAATTTTAAACTTAGTAATTTTGGAGCAGGTAAAAGTATATGGCTATATGCCTTAGAACAGTTTTTGAAGGTTTAATAATTGACTTGTGTGACTCTTGAGTTCCCTAAATTTGTCCACCGCTGATATAGACCATCCCTGATGGGTCTTTGTCTAATCTGCTCTTAAACCTTCCAATGATGGAGATTCCACAACCTGCCTAGGCAACTTATTCCAGTGGTTAATCACCTGACAGTTAGAACTTTTTTCCTAATGTCCTACCTAAACTTCTGTCGCTGTAATTTAAGCCCACTGCTTCTCATCCTATCATCAGTGGTTACGGAGAATAATTTTTCTCCCTCTTCCTTGTAACAACCTTTTAGATACTTGAAAACTGTTACATCCCCTCTCGGTCTCCTCTTTTCCAGACTAAACAAACCCAGTCCTCTCAATCTTCCCTCATAAGTCAATACTGAAGGATATCATTTTTTTTTTTTTATTTACTGGCTTAAAATTTCACAGTGGCACAACAATAGCTGCTTGAAGTGTTGTTTTCTATTCGTAATTGGTTTACGTTTTCACACATCTGAGAAGTTATAGTGTGGTTAGATAATAATTCTTTAATGATGTTAGGTGTTGAAATTCAAAAAGTTAAAATCTTTTAACCGCTAAAACACAGCTTGTCAATGTCACATACCATATAAAATTCCTTAAATCAAATTATAATTAAGTTCTCAATCATTATTGACGGAAATATTTTTGTTGGTTTCTATGTCTACAGTGAAATCACAGTTTACGGACATTTACTGCTAAAAATACAACCCTTCTAAGCTTATTTATACACCAAGTTTTTTTCTCCTTACTAGAACAGTTAAAGAGATACAATTTTCCCAATAGTTGGATGCAATTATATCAACACAGCTTCACCTTACAGCAGTATATTTTTACAGCGAAGAAGACGACATTATGACGGCATCTACAGTAGAGGTTTTAACTCTTTAACTATACCATATCCCTAATTGGCAGTGTTATACAGTAGAACCTGAGAGTTGCAAACTCCAGAGAAGACCATTCAACCACACACCACATCTGGAACCAGAAGGAAATAACAAAGAGTAGCACAGACCAAAAAAAGAGAAAAGGCCCAAAAACCAACTAAACAAAAAAATATATATATATAGCATATTACTGTATTAATGTAAACTAAGGGAAATACAAAGTTTTTCCCTTTTCATAGTCAAGTTTCAAAGCTATATCAAGTCAGTGTAAAACTTTTGTGAGAACAACCATAAGCTTTGCTCAGAGCTATAAACAACCTCCATTCTCAAGATGTTCATAACTCTGAGGTTTTACTGTCCTGGCAAAAAACCTACAGGCAGGCAAACCGTAATTTGTAAACTCTGTGGAGCAGATACTTTTTGTTATATGTTGGTAAAGTGCCTACTGACAGAATAAAATACCAATAAACAAACAAAAAAACACCAAAGCCCAGAGCCTTTGCCAATCTGCCCCGGGGGGAAATTCCTTCCCAGCTCCAAATATGGTGCTCAGTTGAAACCTGAGCATGTCGGCGAGGCTCCACAGCCAGATACCCAAGAATGAATTCTCTGTAATAATCCAGAATTCATCCCATCAAAAGTCCCATCACGGGCCATTGGCATACCTACCACCAGGGGTGTCGCTGGTGCCGGACATATGGGGCCTTGCCTCGAATCTCTGCACCAGTGCCCAGGGTCCTGTGGGGCCCCGCCTCTCCCAGTCTCCGTCCAGATCAGGCAGGAGATCTGGGGCCCAGCCACCCACAGCAGCAACAGCCACTTCCCCAGGGCCAGGCGGCCCTGGAGCCACGGTTGCCACTGCCACTCTCAGCCCTGTCCTCACCCGGGGCCGGGGCCTGTGGCCAGGGGGCAGGACCTGGGCCAGTGCCCCAGGTCCTTCCCCGGGACAGCGACACTCTGGGCTACCACAAGTAGTTGAAGATCAGTCAATTGTCAAAGTAGGCTGGTCCATCATGTCGTCCTCTCCATAAATTTATCAAGCTCAGTTTTGAGCCAGCTAGGTTTTTTTGCTCCCACTCCTACCTTTGGAAGGCTATTCCATAAATTCACTCCTCTGATGGTTAAAAACCTATGTCCAATTTCAAGTCTAAACTTCTCAGTTTCTCTCTGTCTTCATGGCTTTTTTCAGATTCTCTCCAAGTGATACTCAAAGCCAGTAACGTGCAAGTTCAGACTGAAATCTGATTAGGGTCATCCTTCCCAGACATTTAGGACTGAGTGTGACAACTCTTATATGGTGCAACAAGTTTGTGCATGAGCCAAGCACATTTACATCTCCCTTCTGCCCAGGGAAAAACTGGGGAGAGTTCAGATGCAGAGATTTAGTCCGTCTCTTTATGTCCTATTCTTGTTTCCCATTGAGAGCTGTTGAGCACCTCTGGGACACTGACAAAGAGCAGTTAGCTGTGATGTTTTGATCCACATCCACTCTGAACTCCCACAAAGTGTTAGGATCTGGGGTGTGATGAGATATTAGTGTCAGGCATGACTCATTCCAAATGTCTGAGAGTTGTTCAGATGCCACTTTTGTAATGATCCCCTGCACGGCTCATCAAAAGGGTTTGAAACTCTAACATGCTTGCAGGATCATTGTGAATGGTACATGCTCTGAAACAACAACTGCCCATCCCTCGCACACAAAGAATGTTCTGTGTTTGCCAGCATCCCGAAGCATTAAATCATCCAGAGGAGCCACTGGGTATGTCTACACTTACACTTTAAATTGAAATAATGATGATTATTTTGATTTAAAATAGTGCATGTATATGTAACCCATATGCTTAAAAAGGAGCGATCTCTTTTAGGAATCTCTTAAGGCTGGGTAATGTTGCTGGGCAGATTTAGCTACCCAGAAACCAGAACTTTCTGGTAATAGGATGTGGTAGCATTTTGAGCATGCGCCACAAGTTTTCTGTTGTTGCTGGAGTCAGATGCCTGAGAGCAGCAGCTGGAAGAGGAGCTACTGAAGAGAGCTGCAGAGTCCACGTGCTCAGTGCTTGAGTCAAATGAGTTGAACCAAGAGTGGACTGCAAGATGCTTTCTCCCAGCTGTGCAGTATTTTGCAGAGATTTCTCTTATGGGACTGAGCTGGATAACCAGTAAACCATCTGCATGGTGCTCGTTGTACAGGAGAAAGAAAGGATTGCATGGAATTTGCCTGAAGATTCCTGCAGCCCGAGAAGAAGAGGATGGCTTCTGTTTTGCATTCAAGCCTCATGGACTTAAAGACTGCAACTGAGATAAGGGTGACTCCACCTGAACTTTGGGACTCTTGGGTTTCTTATTGTTCTGTTTAAATTCATTTTGGTTTCTTAGGATAAGGTTTGTCAAATTAGTTAATAAAGTTCATTGTTGTTTATTCTCAGTAGTATTTTAATGTGGCTTGGTAACTGAGCAGTCTTCATTGTGAGTCCCTTTACAGACTGGACCCTGGGTCTCCAGCTGCTTTGTCCTAGGGCTTATCTCTGTTAGGCACTGGAGAGGGACTAATGAATGAATTCTAGCCCACCCTTGAAGGTTACATCTACACTAGCTTTTCTTATTTCAAAATGAGGCGCTCCCTCATTTTGAAATAAGGAATGGTCATTTTGAAATTAAAAAAACCTCGCTTTATAACAAAATGACTGTTAAATCAAAATTATTATTTTGAAATAACACAGTGTAGCTGTGTTATTTTGATTTAACTCTTTTTGCTCTTCTCCCTCCCAGGGTGCCTTCCTCTTTCTATATATCAGGTGGGGGCACGGACCTCCTTAGGTTCCATCGTGCCACGCCTCCCACGGTTTCCTCTCCTAAATCAAACTAGCAAGTCCTGTCTCCGGACATGCTAGTTTGATTTGGGTTTCTAGCAGGGACCTGTTAAATCAATTTAACTTAAATAGAATCAATGATTTTTATTTCAATTCAATTAGATTGATTGAGGTTAATTCAATTTAACAATTTAAGTGTAGACATAGCCATTCAGTCTTGGAATAAGTCTTTTCCTCTTCAAAAAACAGCTAGAACTGGACTGGATTTAACATTAAACAATATAAAGTGGGGACTATCCTTTACAGTCAGAAAGATGGACAAAATTACCAAAAATTTAGGTCATTTCCATCTTTAATCTCAGCCCTTATTGACTGCCAGCAACAAAGACAAAGATAAGTCTCTCCAGTTTGAGTTACTCTAGGCTTTATATTGCCAATCCAGGGAACACATCTATATACAGCAGGGATTTCAGAGTTTGTCAGTAGTTCTTGTCACCCAAAATTATCTTAGCACAAAGACAAGGGAGACTTGAGCCAGCTCAAAATAACTAAGGTCCCCAGTTTTCAAAACAAAGCATAAGCAAGGGACCCAATATGCTCTGGGTGTTTATTGTTTGGTTCTTTTCGAACATGACCGGTTACACGCATTTTTGGCCTTTCCCAAGAGTTCCATAGTCACCATCCACAGGCCTTATGTTTACTACAGGTTTTTACTTGAAGGGAGGCCCAATCCACTAGTCATGTTATGATGAAGCGTGGGGGATCTGTTCAGTTTCTGGGGGGAGACCCTGCAGCCTCCTCACATGGGAAGGGCAACCACACCCCTTGACAGGTTGACCAGATACGTATTTGGAAGTTTATAAAGTCCTCACCAATATAGCAAGAGAGCACCTCAGTCATTTTATTCTCAAAGCATCCCTGGGATGGAGGAAAGTATTATCTTCATTTCACAGATGGGAATCAAGGTATGGGACATGCTGAGTGGCTTGCCTGAGGTCAGATAGGAAGGTCTCTGGCTGAGGGGGTCACTGAACCCAAATCTTGAGCCCTAGTGCAGATTCCCTCCCCCTAGATCACCCTTTCTCCCTTCCATGATTTTTCTGTGGGAGGGGATGACCTGGGCCAACGTGTGAGTGTGTGGTTAATGCAAAAGCAAAGAAGCAGCTAAAATACATTGACAGTCCTAAAATCTTCATTTACTGACTGGGTCAGGGAGCTGTTTTACTTGCTACCAATAAGAATTTCAGGGATGGAATCAATTAGTATTCGTTTAAAACATCATCTGTTTTGGTTTAACAGAAGGCTTCTGTTCAGTGAAGTACAGCATTGGTAAATGAAAACTAAAAGTTCTCTAATTTTAGTAACTCCTTGAGTAGTACTTTAAGATGCAAACACAGGTACAGAACATCTGGCATAACCATGTCTTAAGATAGGTTGCCTTTTTTTTTTCTTAGGTTTCTCTTTCTTCTTTCATGTTTTCACATGAAACTGTCTCTAAGAGAATAAATACCACGTTTGTGCTTAGCAACATGAACCATAGCCTTTCTGCAGTCTGACTGAGTACCCTCATTTGGGACAATGCTAGGTAATGAACAAACTGTTTCTTTCCAGTTAAAACAAATTGTTGCTCAGGTAATCAAGGTATTTTTTTAAATCAAGCTACAAAGAATCTTCCCTTGAAACCATCTCACCTTTTGCAAAATGAATGGTGGCTAATGCCTAGTTTTCTACCACCGGCAATGCAGAAACCAAGGATAAGGGCTCCACTGGAAAACGAAAGATATGAGACAACGTTAAGCCAGTGTATTAATTACGACAAACGTGACTGCTCATTTTATCAAAATCATTTTCAACCACTAACATTGCCTACAGCACCAAACATTCTCAGAGTCATATGACCTGCAAAGGTCATCTGTTCTCCATTTAATCTTACTGGGGACACCTGAAGTCTTGCTGTTGGTCAAAACACTTTAGAACCCACACAACAGCCAAGAGCCACATGTTATTTCAAAGGTAAATCATGAGCACTTCCACTGGAGTAAATGGGCCTGATTCCACTCACGTGTGACTCCATCGATTGCAATGGATTTGCCTTTGATTTATAACAGCACAGGGGACCTCAAAACCTGGCCCACCTAGTCAACCACCTAGGGCATCTGTTTTCTAAAGGTGAAGACTGTGTAGCTGTCCTGTTCCACTAGTTGGGACAGTTTTGTGGTGCTCTGGCTCTTTAAGGATGCACTGCCTTCTACCCTACAGAGCTAAAAGCAGCAGGGTTCAAAAACCTTTACACAAGCACCGATTGCAGAATGTACAATTTTTCCATTCAGATCTTTTTACCCTTCCCCTCCCCAAAAATACACACTTTTAAAAATGAAAATGTATGTATTGCATTTTCTCTTTAATTTTAAAAATTATGGGAACAAAACCAATTTTTTAAAAATATTTTTTCCCACTTTCTTGCCCCCAATCCCTTTTTTTTTTTTTTTTTTTTTGGAAGGAGGAGTAAAACAAGAGTAAAAAAAGACATAGTGTAGTGGCTAGCACCTCTACTTAACATGCAGAAGGTCCTGGGTTCAATTCCCAGGGGGTTGGACTTGATGATCTCAGGAGGTCCCTTCCAGCCCTATGATTTGATCTGAAGAGAGAAAAGGGGAAATACTCAGTACTTTTTTGTAAAGAAATAAAAACCCTGGAAGTAATTTATATACATATAAAAACACACTTACCATTTCCCCACCCTGCTGTACAAGGCTATAACCTGGCCACTCCATCCCCTTCAGTAATGAGGAGGTCTGTCTTTAGCTGGGCTTGCTAAAAGGTCTAGCAATGGAACTATTCATGAAAACCTAGACTACAGGTTGAAAAAGGAAAAGATACAGCTAAGAAACAAATCACAAAGGGTAAAAGATTCTGCTGATTTAAGATAATTCTTCCTTGGGTAGAGTAGTAATGAGTTCACAACCACACACCAAAAAAATCATTCAGCCTGGTATGTACCATACATGTTTCTGCATGGATAGCAAGAGTCAGCAGAAAAAGCCACAAGGAGGGAAGACCAGAGTGTGGGGCGAGATGGAACAGCTGTTACACTTCCTAATCGGTGGAAAAATAGCATAACAGACCGTGTTACCCTGCAGCTACTAATGCAAAAGTGATGATGATTTTAGCATATGCCTGATGCTCTTCAGCCAGTTGTGAGTCCCTTCTCACTTATATGACTTATGTTCTGTTCTGTCAGGGAGCAATAAGCTGTTTGCTTTTATTGCTCTTATATAAATCTTTCATCCCACTCCACTCATGAAATGAAGAGGTGTGAGCACTGTCAAATAAATTCCGCAAGTGACAAAAAAAAACAAATTTGGTCATTTGCAGCAACCAGGCCAAGCAACAGGATAAGCAAATGTCCATCTTGACATGAAGTGAAAAGTGTGATAATTCCTGGAAAAACTGCTCAAATAAAAGGAGGAAGATAAGGAGAATTCTAGGGCTTCTGACTGTTGCAAAGTTGTCTGTAGATGTTCATAGCCTACTTTTTTCTGCCTCAGTACTTCCTGTTTACAAAACAGCTTCATGCCACAAATGCTACGGTGGATATTGCTGAATGAAGCCACTCAGGGGTGTTTTACAATGAACTTTTCCACATGGTGCAACTGATGCTGGTAAAATTTTTATATCATGTGACTTAATACCACATGACATTTTGTTTAAAAAATTAGAATGATATAAAATTAACATGTCACACATTAAGTTGATTAAAAACTGGCTAACTGATAGATCTCAAAATATAACTGTAACCAGGAATTATCATTGAGCTGGTGTATTTCCAGTAGGGTCCTATACGCTTCAGTCCTTGGCCTTCAATGGGAAAAGCACCTATGCCACTGTCAACTGATTAGGCCTCTGCACTTGAGAAGTCTGCTAACTTTTCCATGCCTCCACCAGCACTGACTTTAAGATGGAAAGCACAATCTCTCTTCCCTCCTGGATGTTGTGAGGAGAAACACATTAAAGATTGTGAAGTGCTTCAAGATTTACTGATGTATAGAACTATATAAGTGCCAGGTGTTATTCTTATTTAAGAAAAGCCTCCCTCTCTTTCATAAGGTAGGATTTTTCTAGCATTGGTGAATAACCCTATGATCCAAAGGAAAAATGGTCTCACTGCTCAAACAAGCAGCAACAGATTTTGGGGTCCTGTAGGTCAGCTTCTCATTGGAGGAGAAATCAGTAAGAGAGAATCTGGATATTTTGTTAGTGAAATTTTTATTTATTTATATCATGAACATAGTCCTTCTGCTAGGTGCTGATTAGAAGGGGTAGGTTCAATTTATTTAGGGGTTCCCTTTTCTAAGAGTACATCAACACAGAGCGGCAAAGCCACCACCATCAGATCTATTTTTCTGGATTGACTGAGCACTCAGTAAAGACATGCTCGGTTGATCCAGAAGTCGATCTAATAACCATCTCCGTCTCCCCAAATGGCATAGCAATGAGTTGATGGGAATGCATTTGTCATCATCACAGCACAGTGAAGACAACATGCTAAAGGAAAGTTGCTAAATTGATGAGACTCATGCAAGCTACTCTGTGTAGCTTGTATACTCCCATTGACTGCATCCAAGTTTCACTACCATGGTAGACCCGTCCTCTTACTTTGAGGGGGGAAAAAAGGCCTTCCATCCAGAACTATAATCCTAGTTCTGTCTCTGGGAAATTAAAATAAAATCTCCCTAGTGCTCTTTGCAAATGGTTCTTCCCTACTCACAAACACTCGGGAACAGAGCTTAGCAAAAAATAAGAACTACCATCCCATGAGATATGCTGCTATTTCAGCATTTGTTTTCATCCTGAATTGGGAAGAAACATTTTAAGATCAAAATTTGTCAAAAAATAGAATAGTTGGGGGAAAAAACTCAAGTAAAAAATGCTAGAATATTTGATTTAAGCATTCTCAGCTGAAATGAGACATTTAGATTTTCCCAAATTGAAATGTTTCACTACAGTTTGGGGAATTTACACAAAATGCTTCATTATGAGTCAGTTTAACATTACCAGATTTCCCTTCTGTAGCACATTACCTCCTGGCAGTTATAGTCTGTATTGCCTGATGCTCCTACTTCCAGGGTCAAGCTCCTGGCCAAACCACTTCACTGATGATGTCACACCCACCTACAGGACAGACTTCAATGCACTGCTGGATATGGAGTGCTGCCAGAGCTCCCGGCCCATAAAAGAGAATGGCTGCTTGAACTACAGCTTCCAGAAGGCAATGCACCACTACAGGGAAATATCATTTAATGTCAAAGTGACTCAAAAGTGAATGTTGTGTCAGGTCAAGAATCCAAAATATTTGTATTTGAGTTGAACCAACCTGAAATAGAATATTTTAGTTTTCAGCTAAATCAAAATTTCCCTTGGAACATTTTGATTTTGTGGAGGTTGCATTCACTGTCAGAAAATCATTGTATCTGAACATACCTAAATCACATTCAGCTGTGTTAAAGGGTCCCAGAGACCACAATACCTTTTCGTGGAAGCCAAGGTGATTCTAAGATATTTGTGCACCCCAAGTATATTGAGGGTCTTCATAGCCTTCCCAGAAACATAAATGGGTATGTCTATACTGAGGCTGAAAGCAAGCTGCCCAGCCCAAGTAGATAGATTTGCACTGTGAGGCTCAAACTAACGTGCAAAAACAGCAATGTGGATGATCCACCTTGGGTTCTGAAGCTTAGAGGGTCAGATGGCCTTGAGAGTCTGAACTTCTACCCAAGCCAGAATATCCACATTGCTATTTCTAGCACACTAGTTCAAACACTGATAGTTGAGTCTGCCTACACAAGGGTATGTCTACACTGGAGCCTTAGGCTGACCTAAGGAAAGATCTGTCCACACTGGGAATTTATTAAGTCAACTTAAGTGCTTCCTTAAGTCGACTTACCACCACCATCTCTTAAGGTTATCTTAAGATTTAAGTTGACCTTATTAAATTGACTTAAGCCAGTGTAGATGGGACATAGCCCTTAAGTCGACTTAATAAGGTCGAGTTAAGCATTAAGTTGACCTAGCAGCTGCCAGTGTAGCCATGGGCAGTCTACAGGAGTTTGGAATATGGATGCTCTAAGTCAGGGGTCTCAAAAACGCAGCCTGTGGGCTGCATGTGGTCCCTAAAGATATTTCCTGTGGCCCCCAATGACACTATTGTTACCGATATTTGCAATATCATTGAATGAAAAGGTTTCAGTGGTGCGGCCCTTGGGCTAATGTACTAGTCCTCATGCGGCCCTCATGGTGATTTGAGTTTGAGACCCCTGCTCTAAGCTGACTTAACAAGGTCGACTTTAAATCAAACTTAACAGAGCCTCCAGTGTAGACATACCCCCAGGGAGGTTCATTCACAGCTGCTGTATAAACGTGCCCTATTAAAGCAACCTCATTGTTACCTTAATTTACACTTTACTCTCCATGGCCCCTGGGACTCAAAGAACACCCACAGTGTGGTCCCGTCCAGCTAGTTCCCTGATGTGCATCTTACCACGGTGGCTGAAAGTAAGGCCTTCCCCTACATCACTTCTGCTCTAGCCAGGGATTTCCTCCATGCAAGCTGTTCCCATCCCTCTTTGACCTGGCCAAAGCAGCGTAAAGGGGATCTCAGTGCAAGTGAGAATCAAGCCACCCAGTATATATTTGGTGTTTGTGTATTGATAAACACAACAATATGAAAGGCAAGTACTAAATCTCATTTGAACTACTGCTAGCCAGGTGGCCTTCTCTCTAGGGAACAATAACTAGCACTGGATACGTTACTCAGCTGGAGACTAATGTAAACATGTAATTGATTTTCAAGGTGATTCCACTATCCTTTTAAAATTCAGCCATGAAAAAAGCTATCCTTTATTCCAATGTCTGAACTGAATTGTGCCCATCATCTTTTTTAGGAGTGTGTTCTTCAGGCAAGAAGATAAACAGACACTACAGCTGTCCGTATGGAGAATGTACAATGATGAAGGACACCTATCCAATATATCGCCTGTGTTTCCAGCTTCCTTGAAATATTTTTTTTTTAAAAAAGCCTTTTAAAAGCTTGGATATAGCTATGCCTGGCTGAAAATGAGCTTCTTTTCTTGAAGAAATTTCAGTGCAATAATTTTTTTAAAGAGACTTTTCTTAAAAAATTATATAGTCTCTTCATTTTTGAACATACAGCATGACATTAAACTGGAGAAAGTAAAAAACAAAACAAGTACAACAGGTCAGAGCTAATCTTTTCTACTCTGCCCCACAACCTAATCTGGTATATCTGTCTCTAGTTCCTCCCACACCACTCCCTACTAGTCCCCATGGTAAAGGGCATGCTAGGAAGAAAGAGAGCATGATTGGGAAGTCCTGTGTTCATCAGTTCTGGGCTGTCAGAACAATACCTTGGGTCCAAAGTCAATCCACATAGAAGTGATATAAAGCACAACTCAACTACAACAGAGGTTTGAGCCCAATGCATTTAAACTGGATTATATCCAAAATATGAAATTAAAGATAGGCCCTAATCTGAACTCTGGAATCAGACACCCCTATGGTGAGGAAGAGCTGAGATGTGTATCTGGAATCTGATCTCAGTATTGGGCTGATGTCTTTTCCATGGACTGAACCAAAATCTGGGGTCTGAACACTGGGCAAGTTCAAATCTGAGCTCCTGGCAGTACCTTCTCCATGAAGAAACCTTGACTTTGAAATGTGTTCATCCACATTTGAGCCAAAAATAAGTTCAATTTGTTTATCAGAGTGTTTCAACATTTTCTAAAAGACAAGGTCTGCTAGGCCATAGAAAAAAGAAAACATTTTAAAAAGATCAAAATGAAATGTTTTGATTGACTCGATCCATTCTCTCCTCCCCCCAGCCCTCCTTAGTTCACACATTCTTTCCAGATTTTGACTTTTCTTCCCAATTTGGGAGGGGACTTTTTTTTCAAAAGTTCTCACAGGATGCGACAAACTTTTCTATCCCAGCTCTGCTTCCGAGCCTAAGTTTCTACATGGATAACTGGGGAAGGCTGTAGGATAAGTTTTGTTATGTTTGCTTGGTGAATAACTGTATGGAAGGTTTATATTGCTTGAAACCTGATACTTACTGTGATGGGACAGTGTTTTGTCGGAACGCTTAAAATATGAGATAGAAAAAAAAACCCTATAATATACCTGGATCTGAAACTATTGGTGCAGACACATCTTTGCATAACTTTAATATTACTGCATTGTCATTCAGATAGATAATATATTCCAATAGGAAATGCTGAAGCACCTAACTCCAGTTCCTGGCATCACTGTAGACAATCAGTCCACTGAACAATGCAGAGGACTTTCAGTATGCTATTGATAGACATATCCGAGAGAAATAACATGCGGTGTATTAAAATAAAAAGGAATCTTTGATAATTATGACTTAAAGTTCTTACCCCTTGATGTGGGGTAGTCCATTATTTTTTGTCATGGTCTAAATTTTCTTGGTCAATAGTCAAGAGCCAGACACCAGAGGCAATGATGAAAATAATTATAATAAGAAGTAAACAAAAAGATGTTGGTTTTTGTTCAAAAGCATCTTGCACTCCAGATTTGTCCCACACAGGTCTGCCTATTGACTACCTCTGCCTTAATCCCTCTTATAAAGCCAATCACCTTTACAGGATTCATGAATATGTAATAAACAAGTACTCAAGATGACAGCTCAACAGAATCAAATTTCTTCTTCAATTTTATTTTGCATACTTTCACCACGCTGAATTTTACTATACATTTGAACATGCCCATGAATGTAAAGGCAAACTTCCTCTTCTTTTCTTTCTATCCATGTACAACCACTACGTTGTACCTGCAGCGCAACTCAAGGCCAAGATGGCTGATTTATAAATACTGGGGAAATGACTTCTTCCTCCCAAATTTAATGCAGGCGACCCTTTAAACAGATGTGAATAAAGAGCGGAATTTCAGACAAAAATCAGAGGGGTGGATATCTTTGAAAAAATAAAGAAAAATCAGCAAACCTGGAAAGCAGCTACTAAAGAATCAAAAATGTCTATGCTGGAGGCTGAAAATGTCGTAACTCTTGAAAGAAACCATTAAAAGTAATAATAATCATTCAAAATTAAAAATAATTCAAAATCTGCACCTGGTTCAAGATGCCAATGGAGGATAGCTCCAGTCTTTACTGACTTTCTGACTAACTTATTCCACGACTGTATGGACATGAATGTTGAAGACCAATGGGCAGGTAGTAAACACTGTTTTGAGATACCCTGGAAATCATCTCCACAACTTCTGTAAAGGCAACAGTTTCTGATTTTCCAGGTCAAAACACTCAGGTCAGAGCCCTAGCTGGTGCAAGATGGCTAAGATCCTTAAAAATCGGTTTCCAAAGGGGTAGCCAGGTTAGTCTAGTTCAGCACTTAAAGACTAAAATTTATCACATAAGCTTTTGTGACTAAGTGATATTGTCTCTCATGAAAGCCCATGTGATAAATAAATTTGTTAGTCTTTAAGTGTCACAGGACTCCTTGCTTTCAAAAAAAAAAAAAAATCAATGGAGCTATGCCATTTTATACTACCTAAAGATCAGGCTGAAGATTTTTAAATCAGCAAAATGGAAATTCTAGATGAATGCCAAAAGATCCAAACATCCATTAACTGTAAAGGGATTAGCCATAACAAACCAAAGAAGAGAACATATAACAAGTAACAATCTAGAAAAAGCACCTCTATACATCTTTTATTCTGCTAAAACAAAGGTCGTTCACAACCATGAAAAGATTTCTACAACAAAAATCCTAAGGAATACTTTAGACCGAATGATTAAAAATACTTTGTGTGCGTTGAGTTGATTGATTGTTTTTAAACCTATTCAACTTTAATTAGAGCTGATCATAGAAATTTTTACAATGCCAAACACCATCAGCATATGTGGCTCATCAACATCACAGTGCTTCACTAAATTGGGTTGATTTCATTAAAATTTCATCTCAGTAGAAAACTAGGGGGGAAATCCTGACAATGTCAAAATGTCTCAATTCAATATGTTCACCACAAAATGTTTCAATCTTTTGTTTTGCAGCATTTTTAAATTTTGTATTACGCAATATCTTATAATATACTGCACACATTTTTAAAGCCAAAATCAAAATGAAAAGATTTTGACCAACCCAAAATGAAATTTTGGGGGAATTTTCCAGTTTTCACTTCACTTCACTTCTGATTCCAAATGAAGCCAAATGTTAGAATCTACTGTGAAACAGAACACCCAGCCTGTGCACAAGTTTAACAACTAATTAATCATTCTGGATAAAGGACACTTTGTTAATGATTTAACATACTTGGCTTGTCATTCAGCCAAGCCAAGCAAAATGAGGCTTGATAAAGATCTTTCTATGATATCTATGTTCATTGCTCCCCTTGTGAACATAAGCAGGAGTGGTATATGAACTGGTTCATAATAAGCAACTATTAATTTCTGTACCCAAAGTTTGATTATTATTTATTTCTTGTTTTACAGTACCATTCTGAAAACCCATTGTGCCACATACCATATGTACTCATAGAAAGAGACTATAGAGTTGGAATCTACATACACCAGATGGGAGGGAAAGCAGAGGTGCAAAGTGATGGGACATGACTTGCCCAATGTCACACGGCAGTTCAGTGGCACGAAATAATTCACATCTCCTGAGTCCCAATCCAGTGCACTGTAGCCTTAATGAAAAAGGTGACAAGCAAAGTCTTTTACAATTAAGATAATAGTCTTAGAACAAAAATTCTGGCAAGTCTTCAATGAGAGGATTCCTAACCAGGGCTGGCCTTAGGGAAAATGGAGCACTGGGCAAGCTTGCAACACCTTTTTACTGCCCTTGACCCCCATTGCCTCTCCTGATGCCCACCTGCCTGGTGCTGCTGCCTTTCCGTCCATCACCCCTTTCCGCTGTTGCCTCCTCAATCTCCCCGCACGCACCTCACTGCCTGCCCCTTCTGCCACAGTCTCCCTTCCATGACCTTCTCTCTTGACCACAGTACCCTGGGCAGGAGCCCACAGCGCCCACCCACGACGCCAGCCCTGCACCTAAATGTCTTGAACATTCCTACCATCATCCTCTTCTCACCTTGGGTTACATCACTGAGACCAGATCCCACTTCTGCGTCACATCATTATATCAAAGTTTAACATTTGCCATTTCTTTTAAACTATAAAAAGACACACCATATATAGGCTTAGGCTGAACAATAGCTTATTAAAATAAAACTGGTAGTGTCTTCACAAAAAGTAACTTGCTCCAATATTGTTCATAGTTCCTGGCAGCAGAGTCTTCAAATCATAAGGAGATATTTCTTAGCTCATTTCCTTTACCCAGGCCAGTTTCTTATTGTTAGTTTTACCTCCTAGTTCTGTAGAAAAAATATGTACGCTGTGTCAATTTGCTTTCTTACTAAAGAGCTGATTGTCTTGTAATTTAGGCCTCTATTGAAGAGTGATCTGGCTGAAATTGTTTCCAGTATTTATGATTTTGTAAATAGTGCATTCCATTTAAATGACAATAAAGATATAGGATCAGAATCCAATTTACCAGTTTACAAAAAAAACTCAAAATTTTCAGTGGAAACTGAAGTATTTTACTTTGGAAAAAAATGCAGGAAAAAGAAAATAATTTCCTGACATCACTAAGAAACAAGACAGAACATACTAGATTAGATTAGATCAGACCAGGTCATCATCAGATCACTATTGATTTAAACCATTTGATGTCTTTTTTTCTTTACAAAACAAGAAAAAAAAATCAAGAAATTGTTTCTCTTTCCCTTGTTCTCTGCATCTCTTGGAATGTTTAACAACATGTCAGAAAACCCAATTCTATGTGGTGATATAATTCCTAAAAATAAATATTTCCATTGTGGAATATTTTCATTAGAAACACAGGAACTTATACATAAAGCATGATTTCTCCTTATTTTCTTTGAAAATAAAATAGTGGTGATAAAAATAATCCTGCTATTAGGAATGTCTTTAATTCTACATTATATTTTCCAGCTGTAATCTTTCTATAGAAGTAAACCTCAACTCCTGGAAGGTTTTTAGTTTTACATGTTTATTTCATTTTGTTTAATATCCTAATCGGTTCACAGTAAATGTGACCACACACACACACACACACACAGTAACCCCAGCTGCTTGAATGCAGCAAGTGAATCCAGAGACATAATCCAAAATACCAGCAGTAATGTTGAAAACTCAGCAAAATTACAAACAGGATGCTTAAAATTATGAACTTGGCATCAGAACCCAAGAGTCATGATGATAACAGAATTTTGCGGAAAAACAAGTTCCGTGCTCTTTTGTGTGTAGATGTTTGTTTTCAAAGAAGCATTCACATTTCCCTGGGTTTGATTTATAGTTTTACAGCACTTTTGGCCAATACTATGGTTTTTATACACTTGCCTGATAACTGCTATGTTTTTCCTTGTAGGTAGGAAGATGACATAAATTAACATCTTAAGGAATCTTCCAGTGTGCAGATCCCCTTCGTTGTTGTTGTTACTGTTGTCAGTGTCAGTAGATATATTCTCTTAGGCAGCTTCTTCCACGATAATGTCCAAAACAAACAAACAAAAAAACATCACCATGTTAAAGAGTGTCTGATGTCTCAGAAAAATCATTGCAAATATGCTAGGCAAGATTCCCAGTCACCGTATAACTGCTTAGTTCCATTGAAGTCAATGCACCCCACTGGTGATTCATCCCAGCTAAGGAACTACCCCCATATTTAGGAGCAATACCTCTTTTTCTTAATCTTTGTTACTATGGAAATATGTACTGAAACTAAAGTTCTTTTTGCTAAAAGTTCATTTTAAAACCCATGCTAATTCCCATCTTTCAGGGCCTGATTCTGATCATTGTTACACTGATGTAAATCCTGAGTAATTCCATTGAGAAAAGGGAATCACTTTGGAGTTCTGCTGATGTTAGATCATGACTTAGCCCAGAAAGTTGTAACTTTCTGGGATATCAGAGGGTCACATTCTTTACTTCTCATTTAGACAAATCTCCCCATTGACTTCAGTGCTGAGTATGAGACAGAAGGTCAGTCAGATGTGAAAAAAATCATTCGAAGTTAAGGATGTACTATCTACGCTCTCCTCTTCAAGTTTCCCACACCGAATGGAAATATGGCGTACACATGTGATGAAAGAAAATAATACAAATTCAAATATGAGGAAAAGAAGCAAAGTCAGATCAATTCTCTCCCTCCACCTCTCGCTTTCCCCCTCATACACACACATACACACATAATTTCCCTTCTCGCACGAGTGCCCTAGGGGGGGGAAAAAAAAAGGAGAGAACAAAGGAGGGAGGAATAGACACAACAAATACACCATGGAGGCAGAGTTGTTTCTAAATGGTCTGAACTCGTCTAGGAAACATGAGCGTTCCTTAACTTGAGAACTCAT
Organism: Podocnemis expansa; assembly: GCA_007922195.1. NCBI lineage: Eukaryota > Metazoa > Chordata > Testudines > Podocnemididae > Podocnemis > Podocnemis expansa. The sequence goes on along the minus strand of ML682035.1, from coordinate 6,423,600 downwards.
ACAATAAAGGGTAGATGACACAGTGCAAAGATCAAATACATCAGTGATCAAAAAGAGATAAAAACTTGAGGATGCAGAAACGTTTTATCTTGACAGTAGCCCATGGAGCTCCATTTGCTGTGTCTATGAGGCTAATCAAAAGCTGAGCCCCTTCATGCACTAAAACTTGTTATCAAGATTCCTCATCTGGCCTGAACATCTTAATTTAATGATGATATGGTAACACCAGCTTTCTACAGCATAGCACAAATTAACACATTGCCTTCTGAGGACATAAATCTTGCTCAGTGCTTCCCCCCATGGAGTTTTACTAGCCAGATAGGAAGAAAAAAACATCAACCAGGAAGTGCATGAGGAATGTTTTATGTGGATAGTGAGAATAAAAAGTCAGTCCACCTCAATACACTCTGCAGTTTGGCATGACTATTACCACAACATTCAGGCATATTTTTATGATCTTCAGCTACCTTATTTTTACACAAATTGGGCCAGATTCTCAACCGGTGCAAATCAGCATAGCCCCCTGGAAGTTCATTTCTACCCACTGAGGATTAGGCTCATTGCTTTGTACAATGGAATCCATCGGAAGCCACCCTACTATCATTTAGACTCATTCCTAAGAGCTAGTTTTGCAACATATTTGCTGAACAGGCTTAGTCTGAGCATAGGACAGAATCAAATCTGCTTTTGGCCAATTCCAGCCTTTAAATGCATCCCCTAATTAGAAGAAAGGAGTCTTAGTAAGTGGTACCTGGTGAAGTAGGGAGCAGCTCACGAGAGACTTATCAAATCAATCCACAGCTGATGCACAGCATACTTTCTCTTACTAAATGTCTCAGTTCTGCCATCTTTCTTTGGCACTTAAGACAAAATCTCAGGAAAACCATTTATCTGGCTACCTCAGTTAAGTCAATAAAGAGGAAAACTTTTCAACACAAGACTATGAGCAGCTATGTTCCCAGCCCCCATTTATTTTGAAACACTGTTATTATGGGATGGAGCATTAAGGATCTGTCAGCATTTCTATTACCAACCTCAATCTTCAGAGGTTTATAAACTCAGCCATTTAAAATAACACCACATTAAAAACTAGGTATGTGAGATGTCAGCAGTGGTGATTCTGGTTTCTTTAAGATGGTTTAAAGACGTTTAAGCAGATTATTAGCATTATCGAGGTCAGAAATACTTGGAGGTGGTTTTTTCAGATACATTTTTGGCCACCTCTGGATAAATATTGGTTGAATTTGAAGAACATTTAGCGCATAATGTGGATGGTCTTTAAATTGCAACAAGAAAAGAAACTCCTCACTAACTGACCACGATATTTATGTTCTCCCGCATATGCGCTGTACTCTCTATAAGGTTTGCCTGTGTTGTGGGTAATCTGATACAATAGGTATATTGTCATAGTTACATCTGTGTCCTTAACTCACCCCCAGAACCCAAGGTTGTTCTGAGGATCTGGCCATGCTTCCACTTATGAAAAAAGCAAAATCTCCCCTGATACGAACAGAGACAGAAGCTGAACCTCCATAGGACCTATATACGGTGTAATGGGGTAAACGGTGGAACATGGAGCCAGTCTTGTGTTTGTTTTTTTTATGATATGTATCATGGTAACGAGTAGTCACCGCCCCTCATATAGACACAGTAAGCCAGTTCCTGCTGCCAAAAGCTCACAGTCCAAATAGACATGACAGATACAGGGTAGGAGAGTAAACAGGTACATCAATGTGAAGACTCATTGTGAGTCAGGAATATAGGCTAGGTCCCCTGACTCAATCTCTTGTCGTATCCACCAGCCCAGGCTGTTTCTCATTTGTCCAGTTTAAAATAAGACCTTTTCTATTGTTTGACCATCGTGGGAGTGATTCTTGGCTCATTAACCCAACTGGAACTGCACTGACTTCAGCTGGGATGGGTCAGTTTTATCTGAGAGAAGAGAATGAAACTTCTTTTCCCTATTGAAGTGTAGAGTGGCTACAGCAAGAGCAGTACCTTCTAAAGGGTTGGCTCGGATGTGCTACTGGTAGTGCAGTCTCAAGCAAAAAGCCAAAATGACATTTCTTCCGCCGTGAAAATTGCAGACATATTTTTTTTATGGCATAATTACAGCTGAGATAGAATCGCAGTTATGTTCCTAACCCTCATTCTCCAAACCTAAAGAGCATGTGTGATACACCATCCATTGGCCCAGGCAAATAGCATGCTTAACAGCTTCTAATTGTTTCCAATCAGCTCTTAATTCCCTCTATTTGATTGTTGCTTCCAAGTGTTTCAGCAAAAATGAAGTGGCTGCAGCCCTCTCCATTTATCTTGGTGATTCGTTCTTCTCAACTGAAGATTTGGATCATATTCCTGACAGAAGGTGGAAACTTCTACTGGGTCCGCTTCTTTTTTTATCTTCTTCAAGAGCTAGATCCAATGACCTCTGAAAACAATATTAAGCATCATACAAGTGCTATGTATTTTGCAGGACACAGTCAGCAACATTTTAAACATAATTTCCTTGCTAGAATATCAGTCCTAGGTACTAATATGTAATCCTATTGCTTCATAACCTTTAATTAATTTATCTTTACAACACTCTTGGGAGTTAGGGAAGAGCTGGTATCCTCATTTTACTGATGGGAAACTGAGGCAGAGATAGCCAAGATGACTTAGCCAGAGACACACAGGAAAACTGCAGCAAAACAAGGAATCAAACCTACATCACCAGAATCCTAAACTAATACCCTAACCACTTAACCACCATTACCATTGCAACAGCACAACTTATTAGTTCATTAACATTACTAAAAACTGTAATCATATGTATTCACAACTTACTGTTCATCAGTTGTGCTGTTTGTTTTCTTTTTCCACTTCATTCAACCAAGATTTGTCAGCTTCACTTTCTGTTTATATTCAAATGAATATTTTCACACATCAACACAATGGTGCTGTATTTAATTTCATAACATGGCAGGGCAATGTTCAAATTGAAAAATGAAGGTACCAGTTCTGAAACAGGCTGTCTCTAGCATTGGTGTATTCCTGCAGTTCCATGGTATCTGACATTCGTCTCCTGCCTTATTTTTGTTCTCACTAGAGTTTCCTATCAACTCCTGAGAAATCTCTCTCTTTGGTCCAGTTATGTTGTTTGTGCCGGGTTCTGGATCAACACCACTCCACAGTTCACAAGTGATCTTGTGTAACTGGATACATTTTCAAAGGGGTAGCCATGTTAGTTGAGTAAAACAAAAAAAAGCAAGGAGTCTTGTGGCACTTGAAGACTAACATTTATTTATTGCATGAGCTTTCAAAGTGGAATTTTCTCCCACAAAAGCTCATGTGATAAATAAATCTGTTAGTCTTTAAGTGCCAGAAGACTCCTTGCTTTTTTTTGGATACATTTTGTATTTAACACCATGCTAAATTTAAAAATGACAACCCATATCAAGCTTTCATACACATATAATAAAGGAATCCTCAGTTGTCAGAAGATGGACAGAAGGAAGGGAACAGACCACCACACAAAAATTCCTTCCTTACAGTGCTAAGATATGGGAGGAAATTCTCCAGTTAATAAAATGTCCTTTATGAAATTTGCTACACAACTGAGCCAAAATTCTGCACAAACACTGTAAGGTAAGCTTAGTGGTTTGAGCCATTAGTGTAGTCTAGGCTCTGATTCTGCAACAACTTCTGTGCTTGCTTATCTTGAAGTCAATGGCATGACTCACAACACATGTTAAGCACATGTGTGAGTATTCACAGAGTCAGGGTCTCAATTTACAAAGAACGCTCTATTTCAAAGGTCCTGCCTGTGTTGTGAGAAAGGCTAATGCTCAAAACCTCAACATTGTTTATTCTTTTGGTAAAAATGACCTTAGTATTCAACAAGCCTGCCCTAGAAGTATATATTTCATTTATGTACATTGCCGTAGCTTTTTTCATAACCACCACTGGCACATTTTATTAATTTATGGCCTGATCCAAAGTTCATTCCAGTCAATGGAAAGGGTCACACTGACGTGAATGGCCTTTGGACAGGGCCATACATATTAGGCTAGGACAGTGGTGGATTAAGGGGCCTCGGGGTCACAGGCTGCCCACCGCTATGGCCCCTCCCCAGCGGCCTGCAGGTGGGCCGGTGCTGGGTGGAGCAGGGGCAGAGGTCTTGCTGGTCTGCCTCCAGGCCCGGGACCGGGGCCAGCTGGCACATGGTGAGGCCTCCAGTGTGGTCCTCTAAAGTCATGGGCCCCGGAAGGCCATGGCGGAAGTCGCACTGTGCGCCAGATGCCCCACTCCAGGAGTGGAGCGAATACACACTGGCCTGCTCTGCCCCCGGGTCAGACCCGCTGACCCATGGTTGGGGCAAGGGCACCATGAAGCCTGCTATCAGGCCCCAGGGTCTCCTCCAACGCTGGCAAAGGCCCCTTCAGCATCCCCCATGCCCCACCTGTTCTGTGCTGAACTGAGTGGGGCAGCGAGGTTCGGATCAAGCAAGGGCCTTAGAGGCTAGAGCCTGAGGCCCTCTTTAGGCCAGGCTTTAGCCTCTAGAGCCCCTGCTTTGGTCTGGCCCTGGGCTAGGAAACCAAATCTTCAGTCATATGAAGGCAAAATGCCAACTTTGTCAGAAGGACTGCAGCGGTATTGTCTGTGTGTGGGAACTGCTCACACAGCCTCTTTATCAAGTTCCCGTTGGTTGTTACGGTTTATTATTTATCCTGTCATGGCCCAGGATCCCATTGTGCTAGGTGCTGTATAAACACCGAACAAAAAGATGATCCCTGCCTCAAAGAGCTTAAAAGCTAAGATCAGACAAGTGACAGCAGGTGGAGGCAGACACACAAGGGAACACCGGGAAACAACAGCACAATATTGGTTAGCATGGCAAGCCGTGACATTGCACCCTAGCTATTTATCTTTACTATATTATATTTGTGTGTGGTTCATAACAGTTTGTTTTATGATGCTTTTTTGTTTAACTGCAGTAGCTCCCTAGAGCTATACGAGCAAATGGATAGGCTCTAAAACTAATTACTGTGTTGTATACAGTATAGGTAGTTACTTTATATACAACACAAAGTACACTAGGCAGATCAGCAGCACAAAGCCGAGAGATGTGGGCAAATGTTTGATTGACCTTTAAACGTTTCTGCTTGCCTTGGTATAGCAGAGCCGTAACAAAACCCAAGGACTCTTGTTTCACTCGCATAGGTGTGGTGATTTTTTATAATGGTTACTACAACGGAAGAAATACATTTGCTGCTATGGTCCTAAAAAAATGATGTCACAGGGTGAACACGTTGAAAACTCCCCCAACATTCATACAATATAGCTACCAGGAGAGACCTCCCATGTAGCAAGCTTGATAAATGCTTTACAAAAAAGAAAACATTTTAACCTACTTGACATTAAATTCATATGTCTACTGTGGCATATATGTATATCAATATACATATGTAGCTGTTTTCAGTCATTCAATTAATTATGTTTTGTTAAACAAAAATAATGCGAAATTGTTAGAAGTAATTACTGCACAATTTAATAATGGCTTAGTTCTACTCTATCAGGGTTTTTTAATGGAGAACTATATCCTTGCCATAACAGTCTACAGGATAGTTCAAAACTAGAGCTGGTTGGGATTTTTTTTTTTTTTAACAAAATGTTTTTTCAGCAGAAAAGACAATTCACCAAAACTACAGTTGCCCATGAAAAGGAGACAGTTCTGATGATTTTTTTACTCAAAAAATTTGGTTAAAAAAGTCTCAGAACCGTAACTATATTCTGTTTTGACTTTTTTTTTTAATGGAAAATTCCAGTTTTCTGGTTCAATACAATTGTTTATTTTGAAATGTGACCTAATTATAGTAAAAACAAAAAATTAAAATGGTCCAAATCGAAGTGAAGCATTTTGCAATTATCAAAACCAAATGTTTTGATTAATCCAAAGCAAATATTTTGTCAGACTTTTGGTCTGACAAGATTTCAAGCTTTCTTTTTTCCAATTTAGAGTGAGAACATTTTTTGATGTCTCCAAAAGTTTCAAGGAAAGGAAAATGGTTCTTGCCCAGATCTTTTCAAAACACCCATAAGGCCAAAACTCAACCAGAAAAGGAGTTATACCATCAGACAATTTGGCCTATAGAAACTTAAAGACATAGTTCTCTCATTCATTTTTGAGGAACAGACTCTCTGCTGGGGTAAATCAGTTGCCTAAATCAGCAGATCTGGTCTTCTTTGTTTTAAAGTTCTGTGGAAACCTATTAAAAAATTATGGAAGCCTACTCTTTTCATCCCTGTTAAATTCTCCTGAGGCAATTCAGGACAGGAGATTCACAGACTCCAAGGGCGGAGGGACAGTTGTGAACAACAGTATGTTCATCTCTATTTGATCTTTTGTATTGCACAGGACATACAACATCCCCCAAACAATTTCTAGAGCAGACCTTTTAGAAAAACATCCAAACCTGATTTTAAAATTATCAGTGATAGATAGTCTATCAAGACCTTACCAAAGCTTCTCTCGTTCAATGTTAAAAATATTCATCTTAGTTTCAGTCTGAATTTCTACAGCTTTATCTTTCAACCAGGGGATCTTTGAAGAGCCTATTATTAAATATTTGTTTACCTCTAGACTGTATCAAGTCACACCTTAGTTCTCTGTGTGTTTTGCTGTAAGTCTATTACTATAAAGAATGTGTTTTTAAACAACTTCTCTACTCCTACTAAAGATTTATGTGTTTATGACACCCGGATCACATTAGGCCTTTTAACCATAGAGTTCAGATTCAGCTGATTATCCACAAAGACCTCCAAATCTTTTTCAGAGATGCTTTCTTCCCAGGATTGAGGCCTAGTCTACTCAGCCAATCTGGATCAATGGGAGATATGCAATCTACATACTGAAGAATGCACATCTTCCATTAACTTACTTACTCTTCCTTACTGTGGCATCTTCGCTTGGCTGCGTCAATGGGAAATAGTCTCCCTTCAGTGCAGTGATACTCAAGAAAGGGAAAAAGGAGGATCCAGGGAATTACAGACCTGTCAGCCTCACTTCAATCCCTGGAAAAATCATGGAGCAGGTTCTCAAAGAACCCATCCCGAAACACTTGGAGGAAAAGAGAGTGATCAGGAACAGTCAGTATGGATTCACCAAGGGTAAATCATGCCTGACCAATCTCATCGCCTTCTATGATGAGATGACTGGATTTGTGGATGCGGGAAGAACTGTTGATGTGATATACCTCAACTTTAGCAAGGCTTTTGATACAGTTTCCCACAGCATTCTCATTGGCAAATTAAGGAAGTATGGGTTGGATGCATGGACCGTAAGGTGGATAGAAAACTGGCTAGATCAACAGTTTCAGCGTGTAGGAAGCAATGGCTCCATGTCAAGTTGGCAGCCAATAACGAGTGGTGTGCCCCAGGGGTCGCTGCTGGGGCCAGTTCTGTTCAACATCTTCATTAATGATCTGGATGATGGGATAGATTGCACACTTAGTAAGGCTGCGGATGACACCAAGCTGGGGGGACCAGTAGACACCCTGGAGGGCAGGGACAGGATTTAGGGAGGCCGTGACAAACTGGAGCAGTGGGCCAATAGAAATCTCATGAGGTTCAACAAGGACAAGTGCAAAATCCTGCACTTGGGACGGAAAAACCCCATGTACTGCTACAGGCTGGGGAGTGATCAGCTAAATAGCAGCACTGGAGAAAAGGACCTGGGGGTCATGGTGGATGGGAAGCTAGATATGAGTCAGCAGTGTGCTCTTGCTGCCAGAAAGGCCAGTGGCATGCTGGGCTGCATCAGAAGTAGTGTTACCAGCAGATCGAGGGATGTGATCATTCCCCTCTATTCTGCACTGGTGAGGCCACATCTGGAATACTGTGTCCAGTTTTGGGCTCCCCACTACAAAAAGGACAGGGACAAATTAGAGAGAGTCCAGTGGAGGGCAACAAAAATGATCAAAGGGCTGGAGCACAAGCCCCATGAAGAAAGACTGAAGGAACTAGGTTTATTTAGCCTGCAGAAGAGAAGACTGAGGGGGGATCTGATAGCAACCTTCAACTACTTGAAGGGATGCTCCAAGGAGGATGGAGCTCGACTGTTCTCAGTAGTAACAGAGGACAGAACGAGGAGCAATGGTTTCAAGTTACAGCTGGGGAGGTCCAGACTGGATATTAGGAAAAACTTTCTTACTAGGCAAGTAGTGAAGCATTGGAATAAGCTACCTAGGGAGGTGGTGGAATCTCCGTCTTTGGAGGTGTTCAAGGCCCAGCTGGACAAAACCCTGGCTGGAATAATCTAGTGGGAGTGGTCCTGCTTTTTTGGCAGGGGGTTGAACTAGATGACGTCATGGGGTCCCTTCCAAACCTATGATTCTATGATTCTTTTTGGAAGGATGGAGTTCCTGCATTGACAGCGGATCACTTCCAGGATCAGTTGAGTGGGTCCACAGTGGCCACTACATTTTCAGTGTAGGCATGTCCTGAGTCTTCAAAAGCCTGTAAGGACGACATATGTTCTTTCTTTCCACAGGAATACATTTAGCCATATTAAAACATATAGTGTTTGCTTGTACCCAGCTTTCTAGATAATCCAGACTGACCTGTCCTCCTCATTAGTTACCACTTCCTCAGTTTTTGTGTCATGTGTAAACTTTACAGTGATGGTTTAATATTTTCTCATGGGTCATTGGTAAAATTGTTAAACATAAGGCCAAGAACTAATCCTTGAAGGACCCCACTAGAAACACACCTGCTCAATGACAAGGTCATGTTTACAATTACATTTTGAGGCCTATCAGCTAGCTATCATTTAATCCATATAATGGGTGCCATGTTAATTGTATATCGCTCTAGTTTTTTAATCAAAACGTGGCATGCTGCCAAATCAAACACCATACAAATCTTTATCCATACTGAAATAAACCAGCCGCTCAGCCTCCACTGGCGTGAGTCATTAAACCCACTGAAGCAACATTGATTTGAACAAGTTGAGGATCTGTCCCCAGTTTTCCAAGCCCTTTTCACTATTTTTAACTCAAGGATTTAAACCAGGATTTAAACCATGTAGCAGATTGGGAGGGAGAGAGGACTGAGAGTAGCAGACCTTTAAAACAAGACTCTCACTAAAATCCATTGTTATCTATTTAACATGCAGTAAATAGAATCTCCTATTTCCCTTGAATCAAAAATGATCTACCACAGCAGTTTTCATTACTGCAGGGAAAAAAAAAACATTACTTCTCTGAATTACACGCCACTTTCATAATTCTCCCTGAAGTGCCACACAGGGACTGTGTTGAAGGGAGGAAAATGAAAACAGCTGTGGAGGTTTTGAGTTACACTCCTGTTCAACTCTGCCTCTAGCCTTTGCCCACCAGTGCAGCTTGTTCCTAATCCTGGTTGTGAATGTCCGTATTTGTTACTGCTTGCTAAGATGAGACTTCTGCGCCTTAGAATAATAAAAACCGTTGGGTGCTTATCTCAGCTTTTTGGACAGTTGCAAAAAGTCGTCAAGTCGTTATTGTGCATCCAGCTATGGGCTGTCAGTCAATCCTGCTCCCTGAGCTGTTGGCTTGCTTGAGAACAGTGCCTGACTTACATTCAGGGAAGCTGCCCCTGCTATTTAAAAGCACCCCGTTATTTTACAGCCTGACTGGCACTGGTAGCCTGCCATCTTCACTCCTCAGAGTTTCATCCTCCTTTCTAAACACATTTCGAAATACAGAAGCCATCTGACAGTTCACAATGGTAAATCCATTCCTAAAATAGGTCACATCTTTCAGGGAGGGATTTGGCTTTGGAGGCAGACTTTGATAAATAAGAGGTGACTTCAGACTCAAAATTCCCTTCCCCTGGTTCTCCCAACTCCTACAGTGTTGCTCCTGTCAGATTTCCTTCTGTCTTCCTCTCGTTCAGCTCCACAATCCTGCTGCGCTATTTCCCAGTGCTGCTCTCGTATTTACTTAATCCCAAACTTCCTTCCACAGTCCCCCAGTAGTTCTCTCCAGTCTCTGGTTTATTAACTAAAGCTGTTTATTCATTTGTCACTAGAAAGTAATTCTGTGCGTTCTGTTCTCCTCTCTTCTCCCTGCTCCAAAAAACCCCAACGCACGCTGGGCTGTCATATGTTCCTTTGGATGATTGCATACACTTTTCCTACGTGTTTCAGATAGAAAAGCTGGGGGGGGTGATTTCTTGGCAGCTCCCCATCAGAATATCATATCTGTTTTTAATTTAGTTAGTTAAAAATTTATAGCCTGTTGGAATCTCTGCAAAAACAGAAAGCAAACTTGTTTTTCGCATTGATATGGCAATGGTGTATCAGTGGTGTCTCTGATGCACAACACCCTTAAAGGGCAGATAAAGGCTGCCTTCTTTTATTGCTAATGAAAAATATACAAAAAATTGGTCTGCATGCAGTCTACTTGACAATGAGGCTTTAAAAATAACCCTTTGGAATTGCAGAGTAACTGAGAAACTTATTCTAGAGAGACCCAGCTCACAAATACAAGACTTGAGGATTTAGGCACCGGAGAGAAGGAAGTTGAAACAGAGAAAAGATAAACAAGGAGTCCTGTGTTAATCTTTAAACGTGCCACAGCACTCCTTGCTTGTTTTGCTGAACTAAACTAACACGGCTACCCCCTTTGGAACTTGTCACCATGAACAGAAGGGATGATCTTGAGGCCTACAGGAGAAAACTTCATGTAAGTGTGTCCTGGTGGCTACCACATGGAATGGTGACCAAGACGGGGTCTCTATTCCCTGCATTGCCTTGGTCTTCAAGTGGACGCTGGTTAAGTCGCTTCCTCTCTCCATGCCTCAGTCTCCTCATCTGTAAAATAGAGATAATTATGTTGACCTCCTTTGTAAAGTGTTTTGAGCTCTCCAGATAAAAAGCTATTGAGCATGTCTGAACTTGAATCCCTACATTAAAGACTCTAAAGACATACAGAGAGTGAATGCTTTTTGGGGTGGGCATTGTCTCTTTGTTCTGGATTTGTACAGTGCCTAGCACATTGAGGTCCTGATCCATGGCTTGGCCCCAGCTACCAAAATAATAAAAGAAAGAAAGAAAGAAACATGTAGAGTAGGAAGTGCGACGCTTCCCTGCTGGACTCCTAAGGAAAAACGTCAGGACCACCTGGCTCCACTACATGGGCTGGCTGAACTATTTGAAGCATGGAGAAGGACAGTGCATTGTCTGTACAATGCATGAATTCTTGTCTGACTGCTGCATCAGATTTTGCCTGTTCAACTGATCCCTGAGCCCGGGTCTCCCATTTTGTCCCTGATCCTGGCTTTCCAGTCTGGTTCCTGCTTTCCTGCATCATTCCTGATGGGTCCCTGACTCTGGCTCAAATCCTTGGTCCGTCTCTAACTCTGATACTTGGCCTGAACCTAACCCAGCACAGATCTTTGGCTTGACTCCTGCTTTAACCATTCGGTCTGACTACTCAAGCCTTGGTGGTGAAACTTTTGCCTCTCTGTTCCATCCGTCTTTGCGTCTGGTTCTTTGAAAGTATTTTTGTGGAGATGGGAAAGTAAACAGATAGATTCCCCAATGCCTCACCAGCACAAGCGTGCACAAGATACAGGAATACTCATGGGTTGAAGGGAGTACTTTGATATGAGCCCCTTGTTGACAGTGCATCAGTACAATGAACTACCTGAGCAAATAATAGAAAGCTCCTTTATTGCATGAACCTCCCTGAGTTGGGGGGGGGGAGCAGCATTAACCATTTTTGCACAAGCAGGACAACCAAACAAAAGAGATATTCTGTGGGATCACAGAAAATCAAAGCAGCATGTTACTAAAAATAAACAAACAAAATAAATCAATGAGAAAAAGAATCAAGCATAACAAAAGTAAGGCAAAATGGGCCATGTGCAAAGAACAGCCAGCCCTATGGGGTAGCTTGGACGGGAACGCACTGGTTACACAAGTTTTTAAACCTTATTATTTGCTACAGTAATTGATCTCAAAACACTCCTTACCCTAGCAACCTCTATGTCCCATGGGCACGTACGCACCACCTCTGGGAGGCAGGAGGCAGTGCCATAATGAAACTCAGTCACATTTCATGCAAGGCTCTGTACTTTTTACAGTGTTTTCAGAAACGTTTTATGACAGGTAAAGACGCTGCCATAAAAGCCGCCCAGTTTAAAGCTGTCTTTAAAGTGCAGTTTTCTTACACAAATATTTTCCTTGTATCCCCACCCCGTCTTCCTTTATATATTGTGTTAAAGACAGAAGGGAGCCAATCCTGATGTAAATCAGCACAGCTTCACTAGTGCCACATGGAATTACAGCAGCTGAAACCCTGACCCAAAGGGCTTTTAACTAGGAACAGAAGAGAGAGCTTTGATGCAAACAATGAGTCAATATTTCTGTGTATTATGGTGTTGCTGTTGCAGGCCTGGAGTGAAGTAGGCCAGATTTTCACACACAGAGTGAGATGTGTCTTACTCCTTGAGTTGTCCTATTGTTTATTTACATTTCCCTTGCATTACCCTTAGCTCCCCAGCTCAAACCTTCCATCTCATCTAACTCTTCCTGGCCAACGGCCCTCTTTGGAAAAGACAACTGATGTCTCCTGCGTGCGTGAGGCCCAACCCTGGCTCTGCCTTACCCTACATCAGAATTCAACTTCTCCCCCAGCAGGCTGGAAGTGTTGAGGGTCAGCTTTAGCTACATCTGGATCACCCAAGCTGCCCAGAACCCTGCTGCCAGGTGTAGGATGGAGGAAGACATGATCTCAATGACTTGCTGGCAATGGCCCTAGCTAAGAAGTCTATGCTGAATCCCTTAGACCTATCAGCGACCATCGATAAGCCAACAATAAGTCATCTGCCCTCACATACAGTGCCAAGGGAGTGAGTAACGCCACACCGGTATGGAGTTCTTCAATGGAACTTCTCACATGAATGGAGCTCCACACGTCTGCAAGTGTTTGTAGGAGTGAGAAGCATTTTGGGAACCTTTTAGACAAAACACCCTAAGTAATTGTGACATAGGGTGCTGTTAACATAGTGGGGTTAATATGTCTAAGGAAGCCTAAACGATTGTGGGGATTAGAACATGAATCTTGGGGGTTAGAACTAACTTGGCGGTTAGCACGAGTCCTCTCAGGACTTTAACAATGGCAACAACAGTGAGCAAAATAGTCAACTAATTAGGTATTTAAATGGTCTCACTATTGTAGTAGCTGAGTTTCTTGCACGCTTTAATCCTCACAGCACTCTGCTGAGGTAAGGCAGCAGAATGAGCCATGTTTTCAGAGAAGGAAGCAAGGCACAGAAAGTGACTTGCCCCCAGGCTGCACAGGAAGTATGTGATGGAGCAGGAAAATAAGCCCAGGGCCCCCAAGCCCTAGACTGGTGGTGTAAACACTGGCATTCTGGCTTCACTTTCTTTAGTTTGAATTTTTTAACATTCAGCCATTTCCCTAGAAAGAAGCAACATGTGCTACAAACACAAGCCTCCCAAGCCTGTCTTCAGCTTTAGGTTTGCCTAATAAGCCTGAATGGATCACCCATAGGGATGCTGTTTATCTTTCCCCATTGCATCCCCTTGCCCTGTGCTCCTCTTTGGATGACCATTCATTGGTTCCAGACTTCAAACCTGCCTTGTTATTTTTCCAGCAGGAGCATTTGCCTCCTGGCAGACCGCACAGACTTTCTGTCGGCAGTTTAGGAATTCCCTTTGTGTCTTTCACAAGGTTAAAATCAGCTACCTTGTGCACCTTGATGCATAGTCTTTGACCCTTCTATAACACGGAAGAATGCATGGAAATTTTATTTCTGTTTTCAACAAGACCTCACCACCTCTCAATATTTTGGCGAAAAAATGGGGGTCCCCCCAGTTTTCTTTCTGAACCTGCATCTTATTAATAATGTTCTTAACTAGCTGTCTGTGAAGAGCTGAGTTCATTGTCAGCAGTTAACAAGTCACAAATAATAATAAAGATTTCACTTTTATTAGCTATAGTATTATAATCACCTAGAGGCCCCAGCAATGACCGGAGAAACATTGTGCTAGGAGCTTAGTAAGAGCTTGTCTACACATGAAAATCTGGAATAAGATAGGGTGCGAATTTAATGCAGAGCTGCTATGCCTGATTAAGTCCGTGTGTGGAAATTCTTATTCTGGAATCAGAATGCCTTATTCCAAATTAGATTAATCTATGGGATTAACCTAATTTGGGGGTTGCCTATCTGAATGCTTAGTTAGAGATGAGATGGGGTGTAAACCTATCTCGCACTAGCCTGCCCCCACAAAGTGTCTGTGTAAACACTGCTGTTATGTACTAAAAGTTCCTAGCATGCTTTGATCTCTCCTCTGTTTGAATTACACTAGTGTGCACACAGTAACTTGTATTTCTTGCCAACAAGCTCTACATGGTCAGTTAGTGCACAACACATGGATGTGAATTAGCCGTTACAACCCTCTAGCATGTAACAACATGGAGACACGCCCTGAGACACAGACTGAATGAATGACTTGCTTAAGGTCCCACAGGGAGTCCATAGAGAGAGCCAGAAACTGCACACGGATCTGCAGAGTCCAGATTCAGTACCTTAACCACAGAACAATCCTTCTTCACCAAAGAACATTTGGACCCCTTACTTAGCCTCCAGCTGACCGTCAGAGAAATCCAAATTGCAGTCCCCTAACATGCAGCTAGGTTGTAAGAAACCCGCTGAAACATTACCAGTTTTGCATGGATGCCAGCAAAGGTTGGCGATTTATGGTTAGCCACAGCCTGCTCTGATTTATTTTATTTATGCCGCTTGTGTATTTGGTTTTTGACAAATAAGCCCTAATGCGATTTATATTTTAAATGAACCTCTTTAAAACGATGGACGTCAACATTTCAGTGGTCCTCTGGGGGCTGTTATGAAGGAGTCCGGGTTGAAATGTATCTGATGGGAGTTAACCACAACCCACGGAGCACACATGTGGATAATGTAGGCTCTTTATTGCTTTTCTCTTAGGTTTAAGATAGAGAGAGCAGAGCCTTCCTAAACCTCTCATGTGTGTGTGTGTTTGTATGCTGGATTTATGGTATGTATGGGAATAAACTCCCGTCCTTAATTAAAGACACTCTACGAGGGTGGGTAAGCAGCAGTACCAGCCACCCATGAGAGACACCCGGGTATTGCTGGGGAGATGAACCATGGGGCAAACAGCTGTGAAACGCAGAATGCCTGTTCAAATCAGTGGGAACTCCATGTATGCAGCAGTTTGAGTCAGGACCAGATCTTTTCAATGGAGCAGGGTGTGTCCCCAGCTCCTGTGTGCATTGAAGTCAATGGCAGTTTTGTCGTCATTGTTACAAGATGCAGGATCCGGCTGCAGAGGTTGAGGGGGATGGGTTGCCAGGTGTCATGGTGGTGGGTTCCTCAAGTATCAAAGAGAGGCTATCTTGCTTCTTGTGTGCATGGATGCAAAGGCAGAGAGCCCATGGCACCAGAGATTGCTCCTGCAAAGGACTGAGTGCTTCTAAGAGTTGCTGAGGATCTGCAATTTCCATGTTAGAGAGACAAACAGAATTCAGAGTGTGGGAGGTGATCCAGATGTGCCCTGACTCACATCATATATACCAATGCCTCTCACAGCTCGGCCTTGGGGTCCAGTCTAACTCCCACTGGAATCTGTGAGAGATGGATCTGACCCTCCCAAAAGTCAGGCTTCCTTCAGAAAGAATAGCACATGAGCAATGGAGTTAGTTGGCCAGATCGGTCAGACTAACACAGCTATCCCTTTGGAAATTAAATCAACATCGCCTCACCGAAGTACTCTGTGATACCAGCAGAGGATCGACCCAAGAATGGCATAGTAATGCTTATGAACAAAGGGCCAGGGTTAAGGCTGAACATATAACCCTCAGCCTTTGCCTTTTCTGTCTTGTTAAGTGCTTCACTTGGCACACATCATGTTCTTTTGGCATTGCTTTTTTGTGTGGCATGGATTTTGTGTTAACGTATGCGCCTACTCCATGTGTACACAGAAAGTCTATAAACCAAAGGCACTAACATCATTGTTAAATGAACAAATCAGTTTAAAGCATTAAAGCAAGCCTGGTAAAAGACAACCTCTCCTGGGCTGATACTTTGTTTGCCAAGTTTGAGCCTGGAATGAATTTTTATGACTGCATTACAAACCCTTCAAAATAGACATTTATAATGGAAATCTTGACAAATCCTTAACAGATAATCATGGTAACATATTCTTTACATCAGCCATTGAACTCAGTAATGAGAAACTCTGTATACAAATCTCAAGCCATAGGATTGACGTGTTTATCATCAGGTTTCCCAATAGGCGACTTTTTAAATGTGGTGAAATCAACAAATTATGCATTGAAAAAGACATGTGAATATTTATATATACAAAACAGTGGTTCCCAACCTGTGGTCTGTGGTCCACTGGTGGTCAGCAAAGGTACTGCAGGTGGTCCAAGGTGGAGGGAAATAGATAATTACTGCAGGAAAATGTACTGTGATGAGTGCAATATGTTTGTGAGTGGGCATAATGGATTGTTAGAAACAGCTTCATTTTTAATACCCCTTGATATACAAGTTAGACTCCCATCAGCCATAGGGATACATTCAAAAAGTTAAAAATGACTTGCTTACATGGTCCACAAAAACTTTCAAGGATGCTGTAGCAGTCCACGCAAAGGAAAAGGTTAGGAAGTGCTGGTATAAAACAAATGCAATAAATTTCTCTGATATTTCTTAGATGAAAAGCCATCATTTGAGGACACCAATCCTGCACTGAGGGTCTTCTTAAAGCCAGACCCAGGTGAAAACAGCAGAAATTACTTCCTGCTGGGATTAACTGAATACCAAAAATAATAATCAGATTTTAAAATAAGCAGGAAATCATTTTAATTGTATGAACAGCTCCAATGATTTCTTTTTCTTTAAACAAGCATGAAAATGGCAGTGTCTCAAATCAGTTGGCAAAGGCTGACTTTTTAATGGCACCCTGTGCACAGGGATATGTGGAGGGTCAAGCGTGCAAAAAGCGGGTCCCGTCTTACAGCATCCTCACACTTTAACCTGAATGGCTGCACCTGGGTGCTGATTGCCGACATAGCTAACAGCATACATCCCCAATTCTGCATTTGTAAGCAAAGAAAGGTAGAGATGCAAATAGCAACTCATTCTGAGAGCAAAAAAGTGCAGCGGAAAATTTTGCAGGTGCAATTTGTGTTTGCAAAAAGGGTAGCTGGACATCAGACCTTCAACAAATGTTCCCCTATATAAAGCATCCATGCACTGGCCCAGACACAATGATATATCAAGTTTTGTTCCTGTTAATATTAGTAGCTGTCTACCATAGATGCTTACATGGCACCTGTTGCCTTAGTAACCAAGAACCGTATAGTCATTATTGTCTTTCTCCTCACAACACACCAGTAAAAGCAGGCAACTGCTATTATCCCCATTTGGGAAACTGAGGCACAAAGAGACTAAATCCATTGCTGAAGGTCACACACAATGCCTACAGTAAAGCAAAGAACCAAATCCCTTTCTTCCAGATCCCAGCACAGCACCTCAACAATTAGGGCAGAACGAGAAGCAATGGCTTCAAGTTACAGCTGGGGCGGTCCAGGCTGGATATTAGGAAAAACTTCCTTACTAGGTGAGTGGTGAAGCATTGGAATAAGTTGCCTAGGGAGGTGGTGGAATCTCCATCTCTGGAGGTGTTCAAGTCCCAGCTGGACAAAACCCTGAGTGGGATGATCTAATGGGAGTGGGCCTGCTTTTTTTGGCAGGGGGTTGGACTAGATGACCTCGTGGGGTCCCTTCCAACCCTATGATTCTATGAAACAGTTAGCATGACTGATGCATGTTGATCAGGTAAGTAGCCACCCATCTACCAGCATTTTGGGTGTATACGCACTGACAGAAAAAAAAATGCAGGCACAGTTTTTGTAAGCCCAGTTAGTATCTTCCAATAAAGACAGTAGTCTTTTCGTAACACTGGGCCAAATGTAGATCTGAACTTCTGCACTCACATCCAGGGGAGAAAGCTATTTCCATCTCCAACACATTCCTTTCACTTCCACTGAAACTGATCACTACCTTGTTGCTTTAGCACGAACATAATTTTTTCCGAGTTAACATGTTGCTCTAGGACTCTGTTCCACTCAACAGTAGACTTCCATATGTGCCGTACCACTTGTGTTTCTAAGCAATGCCTCAGAAACCACATCAGGGTCACCGAAATACAAAAAAGAAAAGCTTGATTTTTAATTTTCTTTTTCTGGCCATCTCAGTTGGAAACAGGAAATAAAAGACGGTGGTCTATGTTCCTGGCACAGTTCAGACTGAAAGAAATGTAGCTCATAGGCCAACTCATATTTAGAGTGCTCCAATAACATTTTGGTGATGTGCGCCTAGTTTTAAAAATAAATGCACTTCACTGGGATTATCTTGGAAGAAAAAAAATGCTAATTCTCAGCATAACAAAATATCTTGTCCTTGTGAAATTTCCCAGCAGGTGTTGGCCAGCAATCCCATTTAAAAAAAAGTCAGTGTATTTCCACACATTCAATATTGGCAACATCTTTCAGGACATTTTGTTCCATGTCTGACAAAGTAGCTATATAAATTTACAAGATTTTTTCCACCCAAGTCACTCATGAGCAAGCAACTTGGATATGTCTATACTGGAGGTTTAAGTCGACTCCAGCAACTCTGTGGCTACATTTGGAATTCATTAAGTTGACTTAAGCACTTGCTTAAATCAATTTAATAACTCTCACTGTTAAAGTTGATTTTTAAGGGTGAAGTTGACTTTATTAAGTCAACCTAACAAAAATGTGGCCATTAAAGTCAACTTAAGGCAGGAGAGCCTTTTAAATTGACTTTATATAGTCACCTTAAGCCAGGGACCCATTTAAAGTCAACTTAATAAAGTCGACTTTAAATGGGTTCCTTAGCTTATGTCAACTTTATAAAGTTGACAAACATATGGGGCCTTTCTAAGTCGACCTTATTAAGTGGACTTAGCTGAGCCCTGTAATGCAGACATAGCCCATATTAGTTGGATATTTGAGTGAGAGAGAAAATATGACATTTTAAAGCCCACACTGAAGTTCATCCTAGTCCGTGAAAAGAGTCATAGATTTTAGGGCCAGAATGGACCATTAGTTTGATCTCTTGTATAACACAGACCACAGAATTTCACTCACCTACCCACATATTGAGTCCTACCACTTCCACTGGACTAAAGCCTAGTCCCTTATTTCCATGGATTTTCAGGATTAAGCCCTTAGGTTCTTGAGTGAGTAAAGCACTTAAACGTTCTGAAACTCACCCCATTCAATAAAAGCACATAATTACATGCTTACATCCAAGACATGCTTCAAGTCTCTAGCAGAGAGCATTTCTGTTACTACCCAGTGAAGCGCACTGCCTAGCCAATTTGTGTTATTCCACAGTCTTTACTGACTGCTAAGTCAATCCAGAAAAATTGATCTGACGGTGATGAATTTGCCTCCATCAGCCTAGACATACCTAAGTCATTGATGCAAGTGTGGCAGGGCACCATTAGCAGCACAACTCCTCCACACCCTATTTCACCTGAGGCCTTTTCTTGTCTCCACAAGAGGTCTTCTTAACTGCCCATGCCCTACTCTCGTTTAGAAGCTGAGAATCTACTGGGCATTCCTGCATCCATTGAGGACAGTCTGTCATGGACCGCTGGTGAGGGTCTCCTGCCTTCCACTCATAAAACATACACTTTAAGATGGAGTTTCTCCCCACACTCTGTCTTGGCCCAGAGATCATCACACCAATCTCATCACACTGGTCTTTTTTCCAGTTTACTGGGCTTAGATCTATCCTTTTGAACTGCTACTCTGGAGCCACAATTTAGGGCACCCTGTTTTCCTCAACTGGTCTGGCTCCTGGTTTGAGACTATTGGTATAGGTTAAACCACCCAGGCTTCCTTTTCAGGGCCCTTCTCTTTCTCTTCAATTTATTTTCCACCCTATGCCTAGCCTAGGACTTGCCCTCTTTCTCCATTAGCTCTCCCTGACCTATCACCCCTGCTTCACTGTGCCCTTCTCATCTTTTCCTCCTCCCCTCAAGTCCTCCACTATGTCGCATCTTTCTGAATCTATTTCTTTAGGTCTAAAGTTATTGCATGCATCGCCTGGAGGACTCTCTAGAGTGCCTAGCACATGAGTTTTTTGTGCACACCCAATGGCTGAGGTCCCTTCTCCCATTGTCTGCCCTTTTTACACATCAAGAATGAGATCAGTCTTTTCTTAAGATTACCATGTAAAACAAAGACTTTGCCATCCTATTTGCTGTCAGCTAAATGCTCCTTTAACTAGATAACTGCCATGGTATAAATGCCCATTTCCCCCTGCATACAATAGATCACTCATTGCACACTCCTATCACCATTATGGCCCAACCAGGCATTTGACACAAGGAAACATACTGTTGCTGAATCCACGATATCCTTGTCGTTCTTCCTCCTGCTGTGACTGACATCCTACATCCTACAAGCTATTGTAATAATCATTATATAAAAAGGCGTTATGAAGTATCATTTGAAAACTCAATTTTCTTGTCATCATTGTCCCAATGAAATGTGTGTGTGAAGTTTTAAGATTCCGCTCCAGGGTGTTCTTAAAATCAATGCCCAAGTGAGGGCAGCAAACAGGCCTGTCTCAAAGAAAGGAATGTGTGCCCTGTTTACTTTGTGTTTAAGCAGTAAATAGAGTCACCAGCAGGAAGGGAAACAAAGCAAAAGAAGCTCCCATAGATGAGGGGGGAAAAAGCCGAGCATAGAGTCTCCGCCTACTGAGGAAGGTCTATTGAGGACTTGAGTAACTCAGTCTTAGCTTAAAGACCTATTACAGGAATGGATGTGTGAGGTTCAATGGTCTAGTGTTTATTCAAGGTTACCTAAGCTCCCTGAGTCTCACCAGTGACATAAGGGGCCAGCCGAAGGGCCCATGCAGCCATGCCCCATCTAGTACTGGTAGCCATCCTCACAGAAGGTGAGTAAGAAGGATGAATGGGGTAGTCTCACAATCACCGGTGGCTTTCCAGTCCACTCACTGGTCTCTGCTGTATCTAGGCCTGCTCCTTGATGAATCCTTGCAATGTTTGCTACATCTCCTTTTGTTGGTCCATTAGCCAGTGCAACATCTCATCAAATGGTGCCCAGATCTCCAGCCTTACACAGGTCCCTTCCTCATGTGTCCTTTTTGGCTGAGAGAGAGTTACTAATCCCAGGAAAGCCTGCAGGTGCCACGGGGTATAGGGAAACACACTACCTGGCCAGTTCAGATGGTTAACTAATCATAGACATACATCGGGTTATTACCTTTTTCAATGAGTGTCTATTTATTCTTTCTTTTCCACATGTCATAACGTAAGGCAGACTAACGGCAAGGCCAGGCTTCCTTGCAGCACTCACCCCTCATCTCAGGCTCGTGCTGTGAGCTTCCTTCTGAGCCATCACTTGCTTCCTGTTCCTTCCACGAATATTCACCCAATTACCTCGTTAGCCCAGTGATTATCACCCAGGTGCTCATAATCCCCAAGAGAAAGTGTATAACTAACTTAAGCTGGGACTGCAGCCCTCTTCAACAGCAATATCAGCTCTTTGGATGCTGATGGTAGTTTTGCTGAGGGGCAGAGGACTGCAAACCAGGGCCATCATGATTTAAATGACAGTATTTTGAAGCTTTAAATTATGGAGGAAGTTAGTAGACTAGAGCTGATCTGAGGGGGAAAAAAAAAAATTCCATCCGATTCTGTAATTTGGTTCCATCTGGACTCAGGATAAAAAGAGGAAAGCTTTGACATGTTTTGTTAAAAAAAAAAAATCTGAACTATTTCCCTGTGAATTTAAGCCTTTTAATTAGCTCCCATCAAAAAGCCTGATTAATTGGGTATGTTCCCATGAAAAGTTTCAATGTAATCGAATCAGCATTTTCCAACAACAAACTGTTCCACGGGAAGATTTTCCACCAGCTACATTAGATTTCAAAACACCAGGCTCTCTCTTTCAGGAACAAGCCTCGTTTTAAAGGGCTGTGTAGTAATCCCCGTCTCTTCACACACTGGCTGGTGAGCAGGCATGGATTCTCGGCAGGAGGTAGCAATGCATAGCGGCTGTATTGGCATCCACTCTTCCATTTATAAGTGAGTTTATTATAACCCTGGTGAAGTGGTTTGGGACACTTGAGACTCAGCGATGGCTCATTAGACCCTTAGCTATATTCTGGGAAGTGGGGGGAGAAATCAAAGAGTGTAGAGGCCCACTGTCTGAATACTGGTATATAGCAGCCTTTTGCATTTCAGATGCACAACACCACTGAGACTCAAGGGGTGGCAAGAAACTTTCTAAAGCCCTTTGCAAAACAGTAGCCAGAATTATTCCCTAGTACGGCGCTGCTGGCTCTGGCTTTAGCCAGGCCACTTCCCCACCCCCAGTCCAATAACACCAGTCCTGCCCCCATGTTAGCCCACCTGTTTCCAGCAACTCCATATTCCCTTGCACCAAACAATTGCAGCCACTGCAGTATATTGTTGATGGGGAAGAGCTCTATTTATCCTCATTTCCCCATAGCATGCTCATGTGTGGGGTAAACAGTATATTAATACACCACAGAAATAAGTTATGGTCATTACTGCTTGCCTAAATACCTGATTCAGGGGCTCTTTTAATGTATAAAATGTATGAACAGCATTAAAACCAGAACTCATTGGCTGAATTACATAATCTTACACAAGCATATAACAAAGACACCATCATCCTCAGTTTTTTAAGGGGTTTTAGGAATGATTAATTCTCTGTGCTTATTAATCACAACGTGTGTTACTGTTTGATAAATGGCCCAACAGTGGCATTAGCTAATAAGTAGAAGAACAAAATGAAATAGTTTCATCTGTTTTTATAATAAGACAGAGAGCATCATGGGAGCATGCACGGTGGTCATGAATAAAAGAGAAACATTCATTTATGATAATTGGTTTCAGCTCCCCGTTTGGCTGATTCTTGTGACCTAAATGTATCCAGTTGTTTCCTTTCTTTCTCTTTGGTTTTTGGGTCACTCCTAATGGTTTAATTCAACAAAAAATGTCTACCATTTCCTGTAACCTCTGTCTTTTTTCATTCCTTCTTCCAAAATGTTTTTTTTTCTGTGCAGCATCTAGAGAAATCTTGCTCTCTGTTTCCTTCCAAGTGAACAAAGTCAATATTGTTGACAGAGAAAAGGTTTAACTTGAGGCAAAAAGAAAAAGTAATAGCCATTTATTTGTCTCCACTTTGAGTTCACAAGGGTTTTTTTGTTTGATCCTGGCGGTCAAGATTTTGACACGGAACATGCCCCCTCTGACCAGAAGCAATTTATAGGGGGTGGAGGAGACAAAAATCCTCATTCATGTTTAAGAAAGCAAAGGAAATGGTTGTAGATTAATTCTTGTGCACTTGTAGCAAAATTTTCTGATAGGTCTAACACATTCAACCACCCGGGTTGAGACACACAAGGGACGAAACTCAGCCCTGGAGAGTTGAGCTTTGTTACTCTTGGACACATTTCAAAACATCAGCACTCATTCGGCTTTTCTTACGCCAGCTTGCTCCAGTGTAGAGTACAGATATTGAATGTCATTTTCAGGAACAAGACACATTTTGGCAGGAGTGCCTTAAATGCTCTGTTCTCTGTTTTGTGAACACTTTCCACTCCAGCTGAAGGAGATTTTATCCATCTCATCTTGCATTTGTTCTGTACAAATCTGGACTGAACTGGTACAGTAAGTTGGGTTCCATGCAACATTGTCATAATGGGTGGCGCAGACCCTGTCTATCATGAAAGGTTCTGCGACACATACCATTATAAGATCCTCTTTTCAGTTGGCTATAACTCTGACAAGCTTTAACCCATTTGGACTGAAATGTCCCATGATGGTTGTCTTCCTCAGGCTGAATTTTTGGGGTAAGTTTCAACAAAAATGGTTCAGCTGCTTCTGAGCACAAGATTAAGGGAAAGTATTTTGGGCTGCTCATGTTACAATAAATTATTACAACCAGTTACTTGAGGTGGTCTCGATCCTCTGGGCTTTGGAGCAAAGACTTGAAATTTGACAGAGCAGTTTCACTGATGACAGGAATGTGCCTTTTGCTGTCCTTATGAAAGACGACCTAACTTAGCCAAGTTATAAGCCTTTGAAAAATTTGAGTTTGCACATGCCAATTAAGAAATTTCTAAGCACTTGGCAGCTAAATTCTGGGATGAGTCTGTCTTTACTGAGCATGCGCCATCATGGGGATGCAGGGCCACTTCAGAATTTATCCTACAACTGCTCATCCTGGCTGTGGGATTACTGTTGCACCAGAGACAGGAACTGAGAATGAAGAGACTCTGTCATGTGCTTTCAATGATCTCCCTAATCTCTTCGATGTACTGCAGCTCTTTGGTCTCCAGACAGCATGGAGGAGGAAACAACCTGAACGAAACTCAGAAGGGACAAGAGTTGGATATGGGAGATGTAGGGATGTAGAATGGAACAAGTAGCGGGTGTCTAATTAATGCAGCTTTCTCTCTATTCTGCAACAATGGAAAATGTCAAGCCATTGAAACAATGTTAATCTTTTCTTAATGGTGGATTTATTCAGTCGACTTCCAGCTCGACTGAGTATGTCTCCACTGCCACTTAATCAATCCTGCACTGTGAACAATGCTATCAGCAGTGAAGACATACCCTTTTTGGACCACCATCTCTTGGAGAGACAGACAAGCTCATAAAGTTGGTCCAATAAAAGATTTTACCTCACCCACCATGTCCCTCTATGGAGAAATGGACGTTTACTGACATTTGCCAACAATAGTCTAGTCCTTCCAAACCTAGGTAATACAAATTCTGTAAGCCAAATTCTCCAGTGGTGTAAATCAGGACAGCTGGGTTCAACTCACTGAAGTGACCTCCTATGCCAGAAGAGGATTTAGCTCTGTGTATTCAGAATACTCTTACTGGTAATAAAGCAGGACTGTTGGTTACAGACACAACATTACATGACCACGTCAGAATATCTTGAGTACAGGTGGTAAGCAAAGAGGAATTAATTCCACTGTCTGGGAATGAGATAAAAATATATTGTAATAGTTAACACTGATAAATAACTGGAAATGAGAGGAATAGGATATAGAGTATATTAATATAGAGTAAATATTCCTTTAAGTATATGATGTCAACAAGAGGCAAACTTATCATAATATTTAGTTTTTACACAACTTCTAGAGATATATACTAACAGAGTTCTGGTTTTCTTGCTCATTCTGTATTTTTGTGTCATGGGAATTCAACACATTTTACCACACAAATTTCTAATGGTCACATTTCCAAAGCAAACAGTGTTTCTGTAAACTATATGCTTCCTGTCTGCGACACCTGCTTTGCGTTTATTTGTATTAGCAGTGCCTAAAAAACATGATTTAAGGGAACTGTGCTTTCCCTCCAAACGTGAGAGCCTTTAGAATGGTTTTGTAGCTTATCAGTAGTGAAAAAAACCTACTAAAACCAAATCAAACAAAAACTCAAGTTCAGTTTGATAAAACATTCTTAGATGTTGCGCCTGTGTTTCTACTCTGCTTACACTCCCTATTGCACATGCATAACTAATAAGCAAAGAAAGATTTTACTGTGAAATTTCCTATACAGTTATCTGACATTTAAAATTGGACTGTACGAATCACTGGATAACAGACTGTAGGAAATAGTACTCTGCTTAGATGATCTACTGGGTTCCTTCTTTTTCTGATTCCTGCAGTCCATATTCTTCTGCCCCACGGTGTAGTGCAAGGAACATCACAGTCGTCTTCCGTGGACAAGGTAAGTAGCTAATCGAAGTGCCACCCCAACTCCAATTTCAATAAACCTCTCTTAAACTTCCTCCAAATATCACATGGCCACTGATCCAAGTGGAAATACTGGAGCAGAAGTGAAGACCAGCCCTGGGGCATTCTGCTCACCCCAAAACTGCACCAGCATCGTGAAATGATCTCTGCCAGGCACGAATGCTTCTCCTGTTGATTCCCTTGACTCTTTTCCTCAGATGGCAATTGGGGACACAGATTCTTTGAAGCCTGGAGGAGGACTCCTCCATGCAATTAGGGCTTTCTTCATGGTGTAAGGTTCACCTCAAACCACTGGACTTTGGAGCATTGAGCACTGAACACCTCTGATAGTCCTGTGGGCTTTGCTGAATTTTCTTGAAGGCATTAACCCCTGAGGGGAATTTAAAAAGTGTTTCTCTGGCACAGCAGTAGGTCTCCAACCTAGTATTCTCCACACTGGTCTCTACCACTTGAGCTACCATTATCACAGTGAATAACTATCAAGCTCATATAAACAGTGAGCTGGCCTTTATGTAACCCATGGCTGCTTGGTGTGACACACTGTCCCCTGACCCCCAGTGACACCTCACCCTGCTAGAGACTGATGAGTGTGATACAGCCTTAGGTAAGGGCCATGTGTAGTAAAGACTCATACACTAAGCTTCAGAGGTCCCACGTTCAATCTCACCCACACAGGTTCTGTCAGTGGTGCATTTTTTCAGAGACATGATCACACACGGCCAAGTCGTCATGGGCTTTGCACAGCAAGGAGTCATTCTGCAAGGACTCTACATGACCAACCAAATGATGATGGCAAGAGGAGTTTTAACTGAAAAAAGGACCCAAAAAACAATAAAGCAGAATCACTTTGTATAGAGCCATAGAAATATAAGGCTGGAAGGGTATGTCTACACTTAAAATTTAGTTCAAATTAATGAGGTTTAATTTGAACTAAATTAATGCATGGCTACACTGGCTTTCATTACTTTGAACTAAGGAATTCCTTTGTTTGAAGCAATGAACGGTTACTTTGAAGTTATAAAACCTCACTTAACTTCAAAGTAATGGTTAATTTGAACTTATTAGTTTGAATTAACCTAATGGAGCCACATTAATTCAAACTAACCATTAGTTCGAACTAATGCAGTTTGACCTTTTTTGTCCCAGGGTGCCTTCCTCTTTCTATGTATTGGGTGGGGGCATGGCCCTTCTTGGGTGCCATGTTGCCACACTTCCCCTGATGAGTCCCTCCCAAATCAAACTAGAAAGTCCTGTCCATGGACATGCTAGTTCAATTTGGGTTTCTAGTGGGCCATGTTAGTTCGAATTAACTTAGTTCGAATTAACCATTATTAGTTCAAATTAATCAATTCAAACTAAGTAAATCCAAGCTAACTTAAGTGCAGACATAGCCAAAGGCACTTCAAGAGGTCATATAGTCCCGCATTTCTCAGCCTTTTAGATATTAGTGACCAGCTTGCAGCCTCTCTAAACTAAGTCAAGGAAATCTCAAGGACCAGTGCCACTTCATAGACTGGTCCTTGAAAAACAACAATTTCAGACAGCCCCCTGCACTGAAGCAGGATCATAACAGAAATTTAGACCAAGTTTAAAATCTTTGGGCCAGATTACCCTCAGATCCTGTGCAACACTCAGTGTGATTTCAGTGGGGCTCACATATTAAATATTATGCAGATCTTTCTCTTTGCCATCTTATCCTGCCTCATCCCAAAGATCTACCACAGAGCTTTAAGGGCTACCTGCAACAAAAACAGCTGAAATACAAATCAAGCTGTGAGCAAATTAACAAGCATTTCACTTGAATTTTCAGATAAAGACCATATCAAAATCTTTCCAACAATGCAGACAACACATTGGCCCCTTCGCACAGAAACACAACGGACTACAGAGCCAGAATTTCAGCTGATGCAATCCAATTGAAATCAATGTTCAGCAACAAGATAATTTGCTTAGACAACTTCATCTCCACTTTCCCCAGTAGACTTCCAGATTCCAAGTACATTGGGGGATAGAGTTAATGACCAGTGAAACAACAGAGACTCCCACTGATTTCCTGGGCATTGGATCAGTTGCTCATTTTCACACTCTATATCATCATCATCATCATCATCATATCTATAGCTACTTCACTCAAGTTTTCATCAGTTTTATGTATCACAATATCTCAGTAAATTATATACATGATTTGCACTTCCATGGAACAGAAATGGTTTTGAGAATATAATACACTTCTTATAAATGCACCCTTATTATAACAAAATCACCCTTGAAAGGATTTTTACATACATTTTGTGCCTTATATGAATCTTATAGAACTGTATCAATGTGACTTCAGCAATGATAAATAATTGGCATCTGATCTCATCAAATTAGTTCAATCATGTGGATTATGCAGGTTTCCTAGAGCCCCAGATAGCCTCATACATATTGCAATTTCAGTAAGAATTAATCTAAAAAGCTACCAACACAATTCAATAAGCAAATTCACTGGAACTGTCAGCTCTGCAGATCAGCAGCAAGGCATAATGAGAGGGTGGAATAGAGAAGCTTGCAATGCCATTGACCATAAAGCTCAGCAGACAAAGGATTTGTAAGTACAGAGATGTTAAGGTGACACATTGTCACCTGGCATGAATTCACTTTGTTATGAAAGAACTCTCACATTTCTTTAAGAGATCCTAAGATTTTGACTAGTGCAGCTATGAAGTGGGATAGATCTACAGCTGCTCAGCACACAGCTGCTTTACAAGAATTAAATACAGGCCAAAACTACTTTTTTTTTTAAGTTTATGTGATGCCATCTGTGCCTCTTTCAATGTCAGCCCATCCAGACAAATCAATTTGTAATTGTTTGGTTTCACTAAATCATCGAATGTTTCTGCTTCTTTTTGTTACATCGCGTACAAAACAAACACACTTTTAAACTGATTAGGAATGACTGATGCATTAAAAGATAGACTCACATCCTTTTACTTGGCATTTGCTTTTCTCCCTTCTTGTGATACACAATTCATTCATTTCAAGTGGTTCAGAGTGATGTTGCTGACTTCAGCATCCAAGTACAATAATGGGTGGTGGCAGCAACCACCATCTGAAGAAGCAGTGGTCACAGGACTTGCCAAAAGGCAGACGGACAGCATTATTAAAGTATTTAGCAGAAGAGTAAATAGCTGTCAGATGCAAGAAAAGCAGCAGGGAAACAGCTTTGCTACACGACAGCAATAAAAAGAGCTGTTATTGTGCCATGAGGTGTTTTTAATAAGGCAGAGCCCAGTCTTGCATGGTGTTGAGCATGTCCTGGGGGCTGATGAGAACCCTTCAAGTGCCACCAAAGCCCACCCTAAAAAAAAGAACAGGCTCCTATGTATGCAACAGAGTAGCAAAAAAATGGCAACCACATCTTTAAGCAAATATTCCTGTGATTTTAGAACCACTCAGGTAAAATGAGAACTTGGAAATGACAGTTATCTGCAATGGAGACTGCCTGGAAAGGAAACCTCCAGCAGGGGTATTTATTTAATGTTGGATTTTGACTTTGGACTACATGCCCAGGCAGGAAAATAAGAGCACTTCTCACACATCTATTCAAGTGTGATGGTCACCTGCTTGGCCGGCACACCATGAACTGAACTGATCTCCAGAACTAAAGCATGAGCGGCTCTGAACTGAGCTAAAGGGAGCTGTAAAAAGCCATGGACCGGCACACAGGGTAACCAGCAACACACACACACTGCTGGGTTATACAGGTTACCTGGATCTTGGGTAAGTAGAGGCACTGCACCTCCTTCCTTCTCCCACCCCTCAACTTGGAGCAAGACGTAGCAGGGAATGAGTGGAGCCCTAACTGCACTTTTCCCCCTCTCCGGCTGATGGCTAACACAGTTAAATCAGCATGGGTAGGAGATGGGAGTGCTAGAATTTATAGGCCAGCTGCGAACTGCTGCCCTCCGCTTGCCTCCTGGAGCCAGAAAGAAGCATGGGAGAAATTATGATTGAGCAACTCTTATATCACAACCTGTGCTCTGGGCTTTGTCTATAGGCACAATCTAGCCCGTGGCTTTTGCAGTGTGCAGTGTGCATACCTAGCTCCTGTTGAATGCGGCAACAAGTGGCCATCTAGAAAAGAGCTTCATTCTTGAGGTTAACAGCTCCATGTGCCAGCCATCTGGTTAGATCATAGCACAGAGCAAAAGGTGGTCCCACAGGTAACTTAGTCTGGTCCTGAGTAAGGCATTGAAGACGAAGATCAAACCTCTGAACCCAGCTGAAAGCAGAGAGTGGGGGCCTGAATTTCTAAGTAAATGGGCTATGTTATGAACCCACTACATCTTTTTTAAGGGGCTGCAGTTTCACACCTAAATACATTTTTACTATACTCCAACCTGGAGGTAAGTAGTGGCTGATCCACTGTGGCTAACCCCAGATGAACAGGAAGCATTTCAGCTGTCTTGCCAGATGCAGATGGAAAAGGGTATCTTTTCATGGCCATGACTATTTGGGTGTCCAGAAGGAATTAGGATACACATCCATGGGAACACTGGTGCTTTGTCTATGCTAGCTGTTATGCCAGCAAAATTTTGTCACTCAAGGATGTGAAAAAAATATATCCAAGTGACATAAGTTTTACCGGCTAAGTGCACGTGTGTACAGTGCTATGTGGGCAGGACAGCGTGCTCTGGTGACACAGCTACTGCTGCTCATTTAGTGGTTTTATTGCATCTGTGGGAAAGCTCTCTCCCTTCAGCAAACATGACCACACAAGTATTGTCCCTAAGTGTAGACAGGCCTGAAGACTGTGGACTCTCTTTGTGATCTGATGGTAGATGCCCTTAATGGAAAGTGACTGTGTAAAGAAGACAAGCTCTTTGAAGTTTCCTTTCTCCCCACCAGCCTCCCCTCAAGTCAAAACACCATGCTAAGAGGACAACAGCTAATGCAAAAAATCTGCCAAAACAATAAGCAGAACTTTTCTGCCAGAATATATGTAAAGAAGGAGCGAACTATTTTTTAGAGTGGCTGGCATGGAGTGCTGAGGAACGCTTTCCCTTTAAGCACTAAAATTAAACACATGAAGCACTCAGAGAAATGTAATTATTTTATAGCTTGACTTTGGTCTTTTGCCCTCAGGTGTCTAGTTCCCTTCTTACTGATGTGGAAACTAAAATTCCGCCTTAACAGTGTCATTAATTTCTTGGCAATGAAAACCCAGCTTTCCTGCTGCTGAGGGCTAACGTATTTTGCATCAGGAAATCCCAACTCCCAGCACCTTATTCAAAGAACCACACTGCAGGTGAGAGAGCAACTAGCACCTCTCTCTGAGGACACTCAAGTGTGACAGGAGCTAGAAGGCAGGAATTAGGGCAACAAATCCTGAAAACAACAATTAAAGGCTGAATTCAGTGTTTGGATTTTGTGAAACACAATTCCTCTAGGACCAAAGAAGCCCCCAAGAAATTGGCAACAATACATATATAGAGCAACACTGAGTCCAAAATATCTGTCTAATCCTTTCCTAATCCAGATGACTGAGCTTCTATTTCTCCACCCCACCCCCCCAACGGTACTGACTAAAGGTGGCTTTAAATGAACGTCCATTCTAAAAGCAAATAGGACCCAGGGGAAAGACGCCAACTGACTTTAAAGGGATTTGGCTCGTGTCCATTGACTGCCCTTCCTACGAACAAAAAATGTTTCAATTCCTTCTAGACATTGGAAATAACTCAGTGTTAAAGAGTGTGAAGTTAGCACTGAGAGATTAGCAACACCTTTCACACTCACCTTTCTTCCTGACTACAGACTCAGCCAAGACTCAAATGCCGACGAAATGCTTGACGATGATCCAGGCAGGAAATAAATTGTTCTTTTCCTTTATGGAGCTAAAAGGTTGTTCTGGAAAAGGCTTTTCGTACATTGGTGCAATCCTTACAGCATCTTTTGAAGCAAAACAATCTCTTGATAGCAGGTTCTGTGAGCAGAATGCTAACCGTCTTCCCTTTGCATTCTGTCGTAGGATACAGGAGAAAACAAGGCAGAACTTCTGTGCATGTACCCTGCTACACGCCACACACACACAGAATGCAGCTGGCATCCGTAATGGCCAGTGCTGGATTTATCCCCTTCATTTTTTGCCAACATCTGACATAAGTGCCGGGAACTGACAGCGGAAAAATGCTCATGTACATTGGGCTTGAACCAAAACCCACTGAAGACAATGGAATGACTTTCAGTTGACTCTAAACTGGCTTCAGATCAGGGCCATTATCGTTGCTTAGCTGGCAGCATACAAAGCAAACATTAAGCTTGACAGAGCCAGCCACAAGGGCACGTCAAACCTGTAGCCAGAGACCTGCCGGATACGGGGAGACCTAGAAACATCAAGGCTAATCTCAGCCTTCATTCCCTTTTTTAAAAGTGTAAGTAGAGCCCCCACCGTGAGGGAAGAGAACCTGGAAATGTAAAATGATCGAGTTTATCACTCATCTTTCCTAAACAGAATTTTATAAATTACTGCAAGGGTGTTATGTGGATTACCCAGTCCTCCGTCCACTGGTTCCCTCATCTCTACTGCATCTATCATACCTTGTCTCCACCTTCAAAATCTAGCCACACTCTGCCTGCCAGCTCTCATTTACTATCAAGATATCGACTCTCATCTCTGACTGGCCCAGGGTGCCAGTTTCCATCACCTACTTGTTGATTCAAGCACTTTTGCACTTTTTTCCCTGCTGTACCACAGGCTTGGGACAAGCTTCTCAAACACCCGCCAAGCCATTTCATGTTCTCCTTTTCACTCCTCTGTCACAGCCAAAGCTGTAAGTTTGTCATGGTGGTTGACCTCCGTGACTTCCACAGCTGTGGCAGTCAACGCAGCCAACCTCAGAGGGTGGCCTCAGGGACTGCCAAAGCAAAACTGGGGGTGGCCTGAGCTGTTGCTGGAGTGGCAGACACAGAGGCTGTTGGGGAGCAGTTCCCAATGGTCTTCGAGCAGAGAGTAACTGGGAGCAATCGGCCCTTGCCACCAAAGCAGAGGCCAGCCTTCAGCCCTCAGGGCCCCCCAGGGCAGTGGTACCCATGAGCAATGAAGATTTAGGCAGATGTATTTACAGTAAAAAGTCACAGACAGGTCACAGGCCGCAATTTTTTGTATAATGCCTGAGAACTGTCCATGACTTTTACTAAAAAGACCCATGACAAAATCTTAGCCTTAGATGGTTCCTCCAAAGATCTAGAGAACAATTAGGCTGCTGAGACCACTGTCTACCCTGTTGACTCTTTTTAGTCCTGTACGTTTGTCTGTATCCATCTGTTGTCTCTTGTCTTAGGTTATAAACTCCTCGGATCAGGGACTGTCTTTA
This sequence comes from Podocnemis expansa, assembly GCA_007922195.1. Lineage (NCBI taxonomy): Eukaryota > Metazoa > Chordata > Testudines > Podocnemididae > Podocnemis > Podocnemis expansa. The sequence goes on along the minus strand of ML682035.1, from coordinate 6,390,337 downwards.
TTTTGTCTTTGTACAGCTCCTAATACAGTGGCGCCCTGGGTCAACGACTAGAGCTCCTAAATTCTGCTTAATAGAGGTAATAAGGTAGAGGGGCCCATTGTGTTAGGCCTTGCAGGACACACTGGAAACGTTCTAGATTCATCTCCAGATCTGGATCAGAGTTTTGCCAAATGGCCCCGTCAATACAATGGTCTGAACTGAGTTTTAACACCAAATAAACTCCCCAAATCCCATCCCCATCTGAGCACATGCAGTTCCCTTTAGCAGCTTTAACATCAAGCCAAACTCCATTTCCCGCCCCCCCCCCCAATTACATTCAGTTTCATCCTAAAGTCCACTAGATAATTTGTTTAATTAACATTTAAGCAGCAATTTGCATTCTTGCTGGTTAAGAGATTCCACGCAATGGTGAACTCTGATTTTTTTTAATCATGCCACCTTCTAAGACTGCGTGACCTTTCTCCTCCCCCTTTCCTCTCTCCTGCTATTTTAAGGCTTTATTTACTACACAGATTTTGCCCCAGAGAGAGTAGCAGAGAATAGCAAACAGTCTGCAGCAGTCTGTTAGATCAAGAAAGAGTCTCCAAACCCACTGGGATTACACAGCAAAACCTAAACTTCCACTTTCTAGGAGGTAGGCCTGGTCAAAAACACAATGTTTGTATCGGTATTATTCAGTAAGGGGTTTGGTTTCTTTTATTGATAGAGTGGTGTCTGTAGAAACCCGAGCGTGGACGCAGTTGTGGCAGTAAAAAAGTGCATATTTTATTCCCCTTCCCATACAGAGAAAGGCTATACCAGTATAAAGCACCTTTATTTCAGTCTAATTAGGGAGTGGTTGAACTGATCTAACTACACCAAAACAAAGGTGTACAGATTTTGAGCATGCACAAGCATTTTGGCCTAGATTTTGGAAAATGACTAGAGATTTTGGAGGCCTGGAAGATCATCTCTGACAAACCAAAACTAAGGTATGCAAACTTACTAATCACTTCTGAAAATCTTAGCCCTCTCTACAGTGCTCAATGGCCTTGCAAGAGACTAATTCACTAAGACTTCCTTTTCCTTGTCCTAATAGCATAAGAGAAAGTTGGGATTTAAAAGGAAATTGGATAAACCTAGAAATCTGCAAAATGAATTCTCTTACTCAAGAGGCTTGTGCTGTGATGAGTATTGTGTCAGGTCTTGAAAACTATCAGGATTTTCCATCCCCATAGACACATTCGTTAGTAAAACTCAGGGAAAATTCTGTGTAAAAGCAAAAGAAAGAACATGGGGGAGGGAGAAGCTCTGAAAAGAGTTGCATCAAAGCAGATCTGGCTTCCCTTTCAGTTGCTGGTGAACATAATTCACGGCAGAGCGAAATGCTGGAATTTCTGTAAGCACTGGGTACAAATATAGCTCAAGGAGGTGTTTGGAATGAGAGAAATGGTAGTGTTTCTTCCATTTCCCATGAATATCAGATGCACAGCTCCAGCCATATGTTGTGTTGAATCTGCCACATTCTTCAATGGTGGGCACAGATGTGGGCTAATCTGATGGATCAGGGTCCTGGGGTCAACCGGGAGTAAATTGGGGGCAGATGATTTGAGAGATCCAGCTTATTTTTAGAATAAAGATTGCTAAGAATCATTTCTACCATGTGTCTGGGCAAGAAAAGCATTTATCTCAATTGCTGAAAACAAAGAGTCGTCTCTCTGAAATAAGGACTCTGTTTTAACAGACTAACAAAGAATTTTCTGTTCTTTATATGGATCACAGGTGTCCTAGATAAGCGTGTACTTTGCAAAATCATCTTATTTTAGTGCCTCATTTGGGAGAATTATTTTCAGGTGGTGTCAGACCCAGGCTCTCTGTTTGCAGACACCAACCAAATTGCACCAACAGATCGAAGTTGTTAGGCTCCGGGGAGCTACTTACACCCATAGTCAGATTGTTCCGCAGATATTTTGGACACTGCTACACAAAGGGTACTCAGAAAATGGAAAGCACTTTTCTGAACATACAGCCATGAATATCAGAAAACTAAAGAAAATTCAAGCTAATGCAAACTCATCCCAAATCCAAAGTACAACAGAATGCAGAAACCAGACCGTTTGCTGTTCTATAGAGCCTATGATTTGCACACACAAAAACTGCAGTATCTCCCCACTTTTCCACAAGTTTCCTTGCAGAGAGCTACAGTAAAATGTGATATTACTGTCACTTCATTTTATAAAGTGCACTGTTGAACATTTTCTAATACATTTGCAGACTTAAAGAGTATTAAAAACTAAACTACTCTTGCCAAAGAAACGAATAAAACATGTTCTGCAATGGAGGGGCCTACCTTTTCTTTTATCTTAAAAGCACGTCTGTTATTTTGTAAATTTCAGTCATTCATAATGGGTCACCCACCTTGCTTTCAGCTCAAACTATCAGGGGCCAGATTTTGGTATCCTCCGGAAATAAGTCTCATTAATTTCAGTATTGGAAAGTGTATCTCAGTCCAGCCCCAAGATTCCTCTGAAGTACCAAGATATTGCCACACTGTGCCCAAAGACCAATGGTCTTTAAAGGCAGGATGTGGACTGAATACTGTGACACAGACCCTTGGTCACTGGGTTGTGGCACCTTTTGCTCCCACCACCAAAAGACTGGAATGCATTGTTCAAAGATGTAATTGTTGGGTTATGGGCATAAATGATTTTTTTCAACTGGGTCCTGAGGGGAAAAGTTTGAAAAACATTGGAGTAGATGGCTCATCATGAACTGGGTGCAAGTAAGTGATAACCAGTTACTAAATTTTATCAGGGACTTTTCAATTTGCCTTTATGAATAAATTTCAGGTGGTGATAGGACTGAGTTGATCCTATAGAAATGAGAGTACAGAATGGCAGCTGTGACTCACAGGAAATACCCAACACTATGAGGCAAGAGGTTATTAAAACAGGTTTTGGTTCCCCTTGGAAGAAAGTGCTATATGGAAGTTAAGACATGAGGCCAGGGAGATTCTGGTTCAATTCCTAGTTTTCCCAGAAACATGCTGTGTGACCTTGAACATGTCAAGTCATCCCCATACCCCAGTTTTCCCATCCACTGAATTTAAAAAAAACAACCCTCCACTTGCTTCACAAGGCTCTTCTAAGGTTTCCATTAATGTTTCCCAGACTCTTGTGGACCATGGGTTTTACAGGCCTAAAGCCCCATGCAACTGATGTAGAGATAGATGCTATCAGGCTGCAACAGTGTCTGCAAGATGGAAGATGCAGTATTGCTCCAGGTTAGGAGTAGTAGCTTGCATTTCTTCATCCTCATATGTGTAACATCCCACTGCTAGGGCACTCTGTGGGTGAAGAGTTACACCTCCTATGAAAATCCTAGATTAAAATTCAGAGAAGGCCTGGGTTTGGGTTGTGTGGCCCATCTCCATGATCCCTCATTAGCAGCACCACCACACAACTTGAACCTGGCTCAAAAATTCCACCAGTAAAAGACACTGCAAAGAGAACTTAGGTGCACTTCCAAGTTTCCAATCCTTTGGCCCTTCCGCGAGTTGTCCTTAGCCATGTCATTACTGCCAATGACTTCAGTGTGAGAACTACTCACATAAGCGACAAGTTCCCAAGGGGCAGCCGTGTTAGTATAGTTAAGCAAAACAAACAAAGAGTCTGGTGGCACTTTTAAAGACTTACTAATTCATTTATTACATGAGCTTTCGTGGGAGAATATCCCACCTCATCAGATGCTTTCAAGGTAGATGAACTTACTGAATAGGAGCAAAGTAAATGCAGGGGAATGTAAGTCATGGGATCAGGGCACGCTGTAACAGCAAATCAAAGCAGTTGTTAAGATTCAAACACTGGGGAGTGGCATATAAAGGAAGGTGAGGTCAAATCACCTGTTGCAATGGGAAAAGAATCCACAGTCCCTATTTAATCCTGATTTCACACAGTCAAATTTGCATATGAATTCCAGTTCTGCAGTTTCTCTTTGAAGCCGTGAGTTGTTTTTCACTTGTTTGAGTAAAGCTATTAGCAAATCACCAGTGGAATGATCAGGAAGACGGAAGTGTTCACCTACTGGTTTTTGAATATTATGATTCCTGATGTCAGATTTGTGTCCATCTATTCTTCTGCACAGAGACGATGAGTGAGGCAGGCCCAGATCCTTGCCAAGTACATATGTAGCTAAGGTGAATTATCCTGTCTTATCTAACGCATGTAACTAGAGCAACCAATACCTAGAAGATTGCTCATAAATGCACAAAACAGAAGCAGCAGTGAGCAGACTCCTACAATCACCATTTCAGAGTAGTGAGGCCTTCTCCTCACCTCTGAGACAGAGCCTTTCCTACTTTAAGAACGAGTTTTACATCAAACACCTCTTTTCCAAATCATAGCAAAATAATTTATTATCCAACACAGTCCAGTGATAACTATGAATTTGACTCTGATCTTGACAAATAAGCTTTGCACAAGCATGCCTCCTATTTGACACCAGCATTCGTGAGAGGAGAATCAGACCCTTTGAGCATAGTACACGTAACACTGCTCACACTTGCTTTCAGATGGGGGTATCTATGTAAAGTACTATTGGCAACGGCTCAGTAGAAGGGAATCATGTTGGTGTCATTTAACACAATGAAAAGTTTAATTGGTTACAGCTGACAAACAGGGAATTGCATTAAACAGCACATTGGATACCAGGCCTTGGTTTACATCAAATTGTCAATCTCAATATGGCACTCTCCTAAAAAAGCCGCTTTTTCTGTAAACGCTCAGGAAACATAGCAAATCATGGCAACATGTTTATAGTCTTCAAATGCCACACAAGGAACCTGATACGGATCTTTTATGGTGGGATATACTGTAGGGTGTTTCACCACGTCCATGCTCATTTTCCAAATACATAGCAATGCCTCATTAATCCTGCCTAAATCCCTGTGTGTTGCCGAGATAGACTTTTTGATTAGGCCTCAGAGAATATCATGCACAAAGTCAAATTCACTCAATAGAAGAGATAGCCTTTGACTTATCTCCATATCCTTTTATTTCCCTTCTTGATTCCAGTAATGAAAACTGGGAATGACAACTGCTATGCGCTGCTCTTCACAGTTTTCCTCAAAGGTTCAGGGTCCTCTCTAGGCACATGAGCGCATTACTGATGAGAGAACTCAGCTCTAACATAAAACATCAGCCACAGAGCATCCAGAGGAATAGTCTTCATACCAAAACAAAGGCCTATTTCTACATTTAGGGGTATTTAATGATATTACTTAATAGCTGTTTTACAAATACCAGTATTAGCTAGTGAGTGGATGGGAGTAGATATGATCAGACTGGGATAAAGGACGGCTTTCTAGTGAAGTCATTGCAGTAGGATTCAGGAATTCTTGGTTCAATTCCAAACTACAAGTGTGACCTTGGGGAAGTCACTTAGCCCCCCTGGGTACATCTACCCTGGAGCCCTAGGTTGACTTAAGGAAGATTAAGTCAACCTACAGACCCCTGCAGCCACACTGGGCTTTTATTAAGTTGACTTAAGTGCTTCCTTAAGTTAACTTAACACCTCCTCTTAAGGTCGACTTTGACGCTTAAGTCGACTTTATTAAGTCGACTTAATCCAGCGTAGAGGGGGAAAAGCTCTTAAGTCTACCTAATTGGCCTCCAGGCCTCCTCCCAGGGCTCCTGTCCACCAGGAAGGGTCAACCTAGTAGCTGCCAGTGTGGGCATAACCAGTCAACAGCAGTTTTCAATGTGGATGCTCTATGTTGACTTACCAAGGTTGACTTTAAGTCAACTTAAAGTCAGCCTTGTTAAGTCAACTTACCAGAGCCTCCAGTGTAGACATACCCTCTGTGCCTTGATGCCTATCTGATTAAATGGATCTAATGATACTTCCTTTCTCACATCATTGGTCTTGTCTATTTAGATTTTAACTTCTTTGAGCAAGGGACTGTCTCTTATTATATAAACTGAATCTAGCACAAATGAGCCCTAGTATCAGCTGGAGTCTCTAGAAGCTAATAGAACACAAGATGATGATGATAACGACGACAACGACGACAATGATGGAGAAAATCAGCCACAGAGAATTTTAAACAACTTACCAAAGTCACAGAGGGAATCATTGTTGGAGCTCAATGTTTATTTTATAAAGAAAAGCCAGCACTTGTGGCACTCATAGTCAGTTTTCCAATAAGAAATCATGATACAATGGAAAAAGACGAAAGAAACCAGATAAGCAAGCACAGTGGGTTTGTTTTTCAGTTGCTGAGGGATGAAATATAGTGGGAAGAAGGAGGGGCTATCTTTTAGAAAAATACCAGAAAACATCATGTAAGGTGATAGCTGCAGTTAACATGCAGGTGGTTTACAATGATGTTGTGGCATCTCTAAGGGTCCACAATAAGAAACAAATATAAAATATATGGTTACAGTATGATCTCGTTCCCACTGAGATTAGTGGGAATTCTAGTGGACTTCAACAGGTATTGGATCAGCCCTATTGAGAGTCAGGTTTTGAACTAAATTTATTAGAACACAAATAAGAACAGTAAACAAACCATTGTGTAATTTGCATGTGCAGGGACAAGGGGCTTTATTGCTCAGGCCCGTACATTTTGCAGCTACAACAAGAACCATCTACAAGATTCCTCTTACTTATATTACAGCAATGCCTAGAGCTCCCAGCTCAGATCAAGGTCCCATTGCACTAGGCACTGTGCATACACTGAATAGGAAATTGTCCCAAAGAGTTTACAATTTAAATAAACAAGACAAACCAAAGATGGGGGAAATGAAGTATTATTATCCCCATTTTACAGATGAGTAACTGAGGCCCATAGACAGCAAGTGACTAGCCCAAGGCCGTGCAGAAAGTCTGAGGCACAGGTGGGATTTCCTGTGTCCTAGCCAGTGTTTTAACCATAAGACCACCAGGTGTATTATCTGTAACAGTACTAAAGTCAGCTATTTCACTGTAATTTATTCTAACTGAAAAAATCAGAAAAGAATTCATTACATGAATCTGTAGTGGTCAAAAAAAGATGCAGGAAATTCTGTTTAAAGCATTCTTATACAGCCCTGGATGTGTTTAGTACAAGCTGGTAAATTCTTCATAAAAATGGGTCCTTTGTGTCTAATTTTATCTACTTGGCTTAAAGGATGCCTTTCGTCCAGTGTTCTCCCAAATGCAAACGTGTTCCAGTTACTAGATACACTCCTTGTTCCTAACCCTCCTCTGCACAGCTCCGTGCTAACAGAACATGGCTTTTTATTCCCACATCTACAGAAAATATGGAAAGTTACAATGTGATTTAATCACAAACACGCCCCCACTAGCTGCTGATAGTGGAAAGTTACTTTAAAACGGTCTCTCCCTGCGATGCAATGCAACATGTTGTTGAGTGTGTGCTTAAAGGTATACAGTTAAGAAAGGAAACATGCTGGTTTGGCATTAGTAGAAATCACCATGGCTGGATTATCCACTTTTCAGCTTCTCCTGTTCTAAGCCCCACAGTAGCCTTGAGTCATACAAGCTCCAAAATCTACCAACTTCACTTTACCCCTTTATTTACATACCATCCGTGCAACTAAAGTAATTATCATCAAACCATCTGAAAATGATCAACACACTTCATTGCAAAGTAAGTAGATTGCACTCCATAATAAGATTGCAATTTTCACCTTTACTTTAATTCAAGGGAAGCTTTAATTTCTTTGGTGCATATGCTAAGCATGGAACATATTATTTAATCCTAATGCAAATCACACGGACAGGAAATGTCGTAAAGAGAAAAGTAATCTTCTGGAGGAAAAATAAATTATCAACCACGTTATGAAGGAAAAGAAACATTCTCAAATAATTTCTTTCTTTGTTGGTGTTGGCTGGCAGCATAATCCTTCCAAGTAAATTGTAATTTCCAAATTAGATTATACATTATGTCATATTAGTTTTATATTAGAAAAACAAACTGACTTAAAGGAAAAATGCCAAAGTTGACTTGGTTGGTGATATAAAAATTTCATGTTTCTACTGTGAAATGTTTAATGTTTTCTTTACAAGTTTAACAGCAAACATAAAACCTAAATTAAAGCAAGGTATTTATTTCACATGACTGAACCTTGATCTGAACTTAAAATAGGAAAAGGAAGACTGAATATTTTCAGGACACACATCCACAACCATAGTTCCAGGCTTTACATACAGAGATCAGTGTGTACATTTATACATTGATGTACATTTATATGGGCCTTTGCATTAACATATGTATCATATGCATGTGTCTGTTTATGAACATGAATATTTAACCTTTGGAGAAAAATTCTGTTCAGAGAATATTATGGGTTCAAAGCCAAACATTGAGAAGTTAGGAAATGCCAGAATTAAGGTTGGTCTTGCAACTTTACTTTGGCTCTTTGGTGCATCTATATTACGATTAAGACCCTTTGTTTTCAGGGTCCTCCACTTAGGAATTTATCAGTGTTTCTTGAAACGTTTAATAAATGGGGGACATTGGTAAAAACTGAAAACAAATGGTAGTGAGCAAAGAGAGAGAGAAGTGTCTGGTAGTGACAGTGTGGAGCAGTTGGTCATTTTGGCTGTTGGACCCAACTCCCTGCCCATTTTGCTCCCCTCACTGCCTAGAAGCTCTGTCCAGCAATGGGCTAATAAAGACCGGGTACAACCTTCCATTCCCCACCTGTCCCCAGCCCTCCAGCGTGCTCCCCATCCACTTCCTCTGTGCAGAAGACTCCACCCCACATGAGTACTAGCTCCCCATGCCAGAGCCCTGCCTTGATTGCTTTCCCTGCAGAAAATTCCTGCACCTTGAAAATGCCAAAATTCAAGTGCCAATTGGCAATGCCCAAACACCAACTTTTGCAAAACCTGGGAACTGTTGGAAGAAAATTCGTGCATACTGAAAATAAAGGAACTTAATTGTGATACAGTCTTGAATTACATGATCACAGGGCCCAGACTCAGTCTGCGTGCATAATGAATAGTGCTCATAGAATGGGTAGCAGTTGTTCGGTGTCTTTTGGTCCTCATCGTCCAAGGAGTGGCCCCCATACTTTATTTACGCCCCACCATCCAAGTCTTGCGCTGAATATGGAATTATTAATTTCGTCATGAGCTTGCCCACGATGCTGTCATTGACGTATCTTAGCTTACAACAGTGGTGTATCGAGAGGGATTGGGGTGGGTCATGGTCCTGGCCCTGGCCTGAAGGGGCGCACCAGCCAGGCCCTTGTCAGAGCAGCCACCCCCCACTGTTGCAGATAGTTGAGGGCCATTGGGCTTTAACATCACTGGTGGCCACATAGATCCCAGCATAGGCCAGCTGGAAGCTGAGGACTCCCTCTGTGTGGGGAGCAAACATCCTCCTGACCCATCCACCCCCACATGGGGCATAAAAAGGGAGCCATGGGAACTCCATCTATGCAGGGACTAGGCAACTTAAGGCAAGTCGTCCACCATCAACATAGCATTTGCCCATGTTGCTCCTGCCCCCGCCACACCTGCCACCCCACAGCACAATGAGGTATGAGGGAGAACAGAAAATGGGCCCACAGATACCCCAGCCTGCAGAGTGCTGCTACCACCAAAGAAGGGAAGCAGAAATATAATTATTGGACCCCAAGTACCTGAGACTCAAGGTATGCCACTGGCTTACAACATAAATGGCTATCTTCACAGCAACCTAGGGAGATAAGGTGCTGGTGTGATCCGATTTTACAGGTCGGGAACTGAAACAGAGACATTAAAGCGAAAACATTTCAGAGGTACCCATTAATTTTTGATACTGAGACTGAGAAGCCTGAGGGCCTGACTTTCAGACCACTCGGCATTTTTATAGGCCCTTAATGTGTTGAAAGCTAAGTTCCCATGGATTTCCATTGAGTGGTGAGGGCCTAAAACATCTGAAAATCAACTCCTGAATCAAATATTTGGAAGATGAGAAATGAACAGTTAGTGGTCAAGGGCAGAAGTTTGGTATGAGAGGTTCCAAGCATCACAATCTGGAGGTGGGTATCCTTTAATGGTTCCAAACCCCTCTGCCCCATCTCCTCCAGCCTCTCTCTATCCCCTTCTGCTCCATCTCTTCCTCTCCAACATTTAGCCAACTACTATGCACCCAGGACCCTAGTCGCCTTTCCCTCCATCTAATTCTTTCCCCATCCCTTCCTTCTCCCATCCTTCTCTCTCTGCTTCTGCCCCATCCAGTACTCCTACCCAGGTCCCCATCTCCATTTCTCTCATCTTCAGCCATTGCCCCTTCCTTCTGCTTCTGCCACCCCCTCTTCCTGTTATGCTTCTGCTCCTAACCCCGACTCACCCAATTTCTATCCCCCCATCTCTTTCTGTTTTGCCCCACTTTGCATTTGAATCTGACTGCCTTCTCCTTTTCCTTTTCCATCCCTGGGCACTGACCTCACAGAAGAGAGAGGCTCTTTATTACAGCATCCCCTGGCACCCAAGACAAGCAATTTCAGGAAAAGTACTGTTCATGCCTTGCATCCTTGGGGTCCAGACTGCTGAATCACTCTCAGAAAAAAGGTACCAGTAGGGCTTTGAACAAGTGGAGCATGCTCAATGAACATGGGCTCTGCAGCGAATTTGTCTGCCAAACTAACAAATAGCTACTGAGCATGTGCAACCTGAGATTTTTCAGAAGCTAATAACTTTCAATGAATTTTCTCATGGACAGCCATAGTTTCTTCCCTCACACCTTCCCATCTCCCACCATGCCAAATTTCAAGTCCCTGTGATGAAGTATGTAGGTGCCAAAGTTCCACAGCTAAATGGTTGTAAGACTAAAAAAGAGAAGAAAGAAAGAAACTGGGCAAAGCATTATATTTTCCCTAACTTTTCTCAAAAACAGTTGAACCATTTTACCTAAATTTTCCTAAAATATTCAGCTTTAGGCAGACACTCCACATAAAAAATTTCAGTCCAAATAATTTAAGTTTTACAAAGTTAGAAGCAGTAGAAACCAGGGTCTTCTAATGGGAACTGTTGGGTAACTGTAACTATTGTCACCTCATCCGTACACAACCATTTCTCTAGTCATTAATCAATATTTAGCATGAAAGATTGAAAGCTAAATGCTTCTGAGTCAAAATGAAAGAAATAAGCTGTATGGATGTTTTCAAGCTATATATTTCCACACTTTCAGATTTAAAAATAGCTAACTAGATTCTCCTCAGATTGTAACAATAATACTTAACTTTTATAAATCACTTTACTTGTTCCAAGATCTGTATGGACAAATAACAATTGCCACTGAGCTGAGAGCAAGCGGGTGAAGTTTGAAGACAACAGAAAGGTGGGAGTGACGTGAAATAAAAGATCCTATTCAATCTCAGATGCAGTGCTGCTATCTTGATATATGCTACAAAATACACACACGCGCGCGCGCGCTCACCCTCTTTATGCTGAGTACATTTACGAATCATTTATAAGAGATTAATAGCTCATTAACAGATGTTGTACATCTGCTGTACACATGAGTAGAATGTGTGCTAGATATTTTCAAGAATATCAGTAGGTTATAAGCAATCTACTGGACTCAGTAACAATATAGAAATGCAGGTGGAAACCCTCACTGACTTTAGAAGAGGGTTTGAATAACTGATGGAGCAGACCAATGAGGGGGTTTTAAGAAAAGCGCCAGATCTGCAGATGGAGGGAGGACCATCCGAATGTGAGGGCAGAATACTGGGAAGTGAAAGTGGCCAGTAGAAGCATTTAACTGTGAGAAGTCGGCAGAGGAAAAGATGTGCTAATGATGGAGAAATAGAGCTCAGGAACAGATTTGTGGTATTAGCAAATGAAGGAGCACAGCATGTGGTTACTGAAAGTGGGAGTGCAAGGAAGAAGAGAAGGGTGGCTAGCGCTAACCAAAGAAGGGATGCACCGATGGAAATTCCTCCCAGTAATAGCCTCAGGAGGACTCAGGAGCTGGTGGAGAGGATTGCAGAGAAAAGCTGTAGAACTGAAGACTCGCAGCCAGAAAGGGCCTAGAGAATCACACCATTGCAAGGAAAACGCAAGTCTATGTGATTGGAGACTCTCTGCTGAGGAGCACAGACATTCCTATAACCAGAGCTGATCTGGACAACATAAGGGTGTCTTGCTTGGTGGGTGCAAAGATACAGGATGTCAATCTGAGGCTGAAGATCTTAATGGGAGCGGGAAAGAACCCTCTGATAGTCCTTCATGTGGGTACAAATGATGTAGGTAGATTCTCACTGGAAACTATCAAAGGTGACCCTGCCAGGCTGGGGAGGACTCTCAAGGAAATAAAGGCTCAGATGATCTTCAGTGGGATTCTGCCCATCCCCAGAGGAGGACAACAAAGGTGTGAGATGATCATGATGATAAACAGATGACTCAGGCAGTTGTTCTATAAGGAGGGTTTGGGCCCATATTGTCATTGGGATGCATTCATGGACAGAAGACTATTCTCCTGGGATGGACTATACCTGCATAGCAAGGGAAACAGACTTCTGTGAGGGAGATGAGCACAACTGATCAAGAGAGTTTTAAACTAGGGAGTTTGGGGGAGATGGTCAGGAGATTCTGGAATAATCTCCACACTTGATATTAGTGTTGAGAAGAAGGAAAATGAAATAAGAAAGAACGCAGAAATAGGTGAGTAGAATGGAGGTTTAGGAAGGATACTGTAAATGCCAGTCTAATGAGAGGTGTTGGCCATAGAACGACTGTGCCGAATCAGGCAAAGAACATGAGTGACACCAAGCAGCAAAAGCTAAAATGTTTATATACTAATGTGAGAAGCCTGGATAACAAAATGGAGGAACTGGAGCTACTGGTAGAAGAAGAGAGAACAGATATTATAGGGATAACTGAAACATGATGGAATAGTAGTCATGACTGGTGTACCAGTATTGAAGGCTATGCACTCTTTAGGAAAGATAGATATAAAGGCAAAGGTGGGGGAGTAGCATTATATATCAATGAGAAGACAGACTTTAAGGAAATTCAAAGTGATGGAATTAAGAAGACAATCTGTATAAAAAATCACGTTGGGTAAGAAAGCTACTAGAGTTTCTCTGGGGATAGTGCTTGGGGTGTGTTACAGACCACTGGGATCTGATTTAGACATGGATAGGGACCGCTTTAAGGCCTATAAGGAAGCAAATAGAACTGGGAACTGTGTGATTATGGGAGACTTTAACTTCTCAGATATAAACTGGAAGACATATGCTAGTAGTAATAAGATGGCCCACATTTTCATGGATGTGACAGCTGATGACTTCTTTCTCCAAACTGTTACCAAACCAACAACAGGGGATGCCATCTTAGATTTGGTGCTGATGAGTAGTGATGACCTCATAAAAGAAGAGGTTGTAGGGGACAGCTTAGGTTCGAGTGACCATGAACTCATTCAGTTCAAACTAATTGGAAGGATAAACAAAAATAAATCTGTGACCAGGATCTTTGACTCTATAAGGGCCAACTTTAGAAAATTAAGGAAATTAGTTGGAGAGGTCGACCGGACTGAAGAACATAAGAATGTAAAGGTAGAAGAGGCTTGGAATCGCTTCAAATCAAAGTCGGACAAACTATCTGAAGCCTACATTCTTAAGAAGGGGAAAAAATTCATAGGAAAGAGCTGTAGACCAAGCTGGATGTGTAAGCATCTCAGCAAGGTGATTAGGAGGAAGCACAGAGCCTACGAGGAGCGGAAAATGGGAGGAATCAGCAGGGAAAGCTACTTTTTGGATGTCAGAACATGTAGAGATCAAGTGAGAAAGGCACAAAGTCAAGGAGAGCTGGACCTTGTGAAGAAAATTAAAACCAATAGTGAAAGGTTCTTTAGCCATATAAATAGCAAGAAAAAGAAAGAAGTGGGACTGTTAAAAACCGAGGATGGCATAGAAGTCAATGATAATCTAGGCATGGCTGAATGTCTAAATACTTTGCCTCTGTTTTTAATGAGAGTGAAGACAAGGTGGGGGATAAAGTTAGGGTAACCAATGGGAATGAGGTCATGGAAGTGTTCCTGAGGTAGAAGCCAAACTCAAGCTGCTGGATGTGACTAATCAGGGGGCCCGGATAATCTCCATCTGAGGACATTAAAGGAATTGGCTCATGAAATTGCTAGTCCATTAGCAAAGATTTTTAATGAATCTGTAAAATGCAGGGGTTATACCATATGACTGGAGAATCACTAATATAGTTCCTATTTTCAAGAAAGGGAATAAAAATGATCCGGGTAACTACTGGCCTGTTAGTTTGACGTAGTGTTGAAGGAGAAAGTACTTAAAGATATTGAGGATAATGGTAACTGGGATAAAATGCAACATGGCTTTACAAAAGGTAGATTCATGCCAGACCAACCTGATTTCCTTTTTTGAGAGGATAACAGATTTTTTAGATAAAGGGAATGTGATGGACTTAATTTACTTAGATTTCAGCAAGGCATTTGATACAGTTCCACATAGGAAATTATTATTTGCTACAGAAGACGAATATAGTAAGGTGAACAAAAAACTGGCTAAAGGGGAGGCTACAGCAGGTCATACTGAAGGGTGAACTGTCAAGCTGGAGTGAGAGTACCAGTGGAGTCCCTTAGGGATCAATCCAGGCACCGATCTTACTTAACCTTTTTCCTACTGACCTTAGCACAAAAAATGGGAAGGTGCTAATAAGGTTTGTGGATGACAACAAGTTGGGCGGTATTGCCAATGCAGAGAAGGATCGGGATATCATACAAAAAGATCTGGATGACCTTGTAAACTGCAGTATCAGAAATGGGGTGAAATTTAATAATGGGAAGTGCAAGGTCAGGCATTTAGGGACAAACAAGAATTTTTTTCTATAAGCTGGGGATGCATCAGTTGCAACGGACTGAGGAGGAGGAGGATCTGGGAGTACCGGCTGATCACAGCATGACTATGAGCCACCAATGTGACGTGGCTGTGAAAAAAGCAAATGCAGTTTTAGGATGTATCAGGAGAGGTATTTCAAGTAAAGACAGGGAGGTGTTAATGCCACTGTACAAGGTACTGATAAGGCCCCATCTGGAATATTGTGTGCAGTTCTGGTCCCCCATGTTTAAAAAGGATGACTTCCAATTGGAACAGCTGCAGAGAAGGGCAACAAGTATGATCCATGGAGTGGAAAACCTGCCTTATGAGAGGCGACTTTAGGCTAATGAAAGGAAGGTTGAGGGGTGACATGATTGCTCTCTCTAAATACATCAGAGGGATAAATACCAGGGCGGGAGAGGACTTATTTGAGTACAGCACCAGTGTGGACACTAGAACAAATGGATATAAATTGTCCATCCAGAAATTTAGGCTTGATATTAGATGCAGGTTTCTAACCATGAGAGGAGTAAAGTTCTGGAATAGTCTTCCAGGGGGAGCTGTGTGGGCAAAAAAACATAACTGCTTTCAAAACTGAGTTTGATAAGTTTATGGAAGGGATGATATGATGGGGCAGCCTATTCTGGAAATTGACTGATCTTTGATCTACAGCTACTGGTGACGGATAAGCAAGTGGCCTAAGAAGGGAGGGTAGACGGGGTGGGTTCTGAGTTATTACAGAGAATTGTTTCTTGGGTGACTGGCTGTTGAGACTCGTCCACATGTTCAGGGTTTAAACTGATCACCATATTTGGGGTCGGGAAGGAATTTTCCCTCAGGGCAGATTGGCTAGGGCTCTTGTGGGGGGGAGGGCGTTCAGCTTCTTCTGTAGCATGAGGCATGGCTTACCTACCGGTGAATTCTCTGTATCTTAAAGTCCCGATTTGAGGACTCAAATAACTCAGTCATAGGTAAGAGGCTTACTGCTGGAATGGGTAGGTGAGGTCTTGAGGCCTGCATTGTGCAGGAGGTCAGACTAGATGACCATACCAGTCCCTTCTAACCTTAGAGTCTATTTTATCATTTATTACAACATCTATTAATCATTCATTAATCCTTGTAAAACTATTTAGAAGTGGAACTGTAATGCAATATACAAAGAATACATACAGGCCTAGTCTACACTTGTGGTGAAATTTGGCAGCAATGGACAGGAAACATGCAAGCTACATTAGTGTATCTCCTGTTGACTTTCTAAATTCTAATTAGCATGACTGCCCATTGTACTGCATTGACAGGAAATGCACTCCCATTGACACAGCATTAATATTTTTGTGGGGATGGATTTACTGACCTGACTTCTGGATTGACTGAGAGAGAATCCACTGCCATTCAATTGATCCTACAAAATCAGTCCAGTGGTACCAACAGTGTGATCCTGAATTAAGAGATACGCACTGTCTTGGTTGTCAGGTAGTGTGTATGAAAGAGCTCAGGTGTGTCAGGGGATATATTTTATTAGAGCCACTTCTGTTAGTGAAAGAAGCAAGCTTCTAAGCTACACAGATGTCTCCTTCAGCTATTAAGATATTACCTTCACCCATCTTGTCTCTTCCATGTCCTGGGACCATCATGGCTACAACAACACTGCAAGTATAGAGAGTGCACACACGTGCGCGCACACACACACACAATTTCTGCATGTGAATATTCTCATCATTGCAAACCCAGATTTATAAATCAAGACCCATGATCTTTTAATGTCCTAACAACACTAAAAATCACTCAGAGGCGGTGAGAGTAAATATGATATCGTGCATCTCTCTATAATATCATTTAAACTACCATGCTGATTTCAAAGGAATTTCAGTTTCCTGATTTTATTTCCCAAGCACCAACTCTAAATCAGAGCAGGAAAGAGATCAGTTTTAAAACCAGATAACCAGAATGCCACTGTGGAGCTGATTCTTTTCACAGTACCACTGGTGTAAATCTCCACTGAAATCTCAGGAATAACAAAGATGTAAAATGAGAGGAGAATCAGACCCTTAGCTACTTGACAAGGTTTCCTGTCCACCACTATTTGAAATGAATGCATTTCATGGTGCACCTGTAAAATTTTTTAGTTTCTGCAGGAGATAAACTGACTTTTGCTTGCTCCATGAAATGTTAAGTGGGGACAGGAACTATGCCAAAGATGGCAAGATCTCACAATGTCAGCAGAAAAGCACCTCCGAGCAAGTTAGAGTCCAAGTTGAGCACATACCCTTAAAGCCAAGCCCTCATATCAAAAGATGTCATTTCTCTGCAGATACACTTCAGTCATTGCTTCTCATTTTCAACTGCCCATTATTTAGCCTAATATGCACTCAAAGAAAGGACAGGGAAGTTAACAGAAGTAACCCACCACCAAGGCCAGACGCATTAGATTGTTTTCCTTTACATGAAAAACAAACAAGGAGTCTGGTGGCATTTTTAAAGACTAACAAATTTATTGCATGAGCTTTCCTGGGAGAAAATCCCTCTTCGTCAGATGCTTTGAAGATGGCAACTTCAAAGCATATGATGACGTGGGATATTTTTCCCCAAGGAAAGCTCATGCAATAGATGAATTTGTTAGTCTTTAAAAGAGCCACCAGACTCCTTTGTTTGTTTTGTTGGACTAGACTAGCATGGCTACTCCTTTGGCACTTGGGATTCCTTTATATGGACTCCCAAGAGGTTTTACTTGTCTCTGTGGAAACTGTCCTCAATGAAAGTGGCACTAGGGTAATTTTATTAATAATAAAATGATATCGCTGTACTCTGTTATCATCACCAATGCCACTCAATGGCTTCTTTTATAAACATCTTTTGTACATGGTATGTGTTGCCAGAGAAATCCTTCTGAAATATTCTGCAAACAACTTCTCTGCCTTTCCATACAGTCTGAACCCGGGTCCATGGATTTCAATGGGAAAAGCATGATGCCCAAGGTTATTTAAATTAACATGTTAAATTCAACATGCCAAACTCCATTATGCTGGTCTAGTCCCATTGAGGGTGATGGGTTTCACTGCAAAGGATTTGGCCTCCTACCTAAGTAAAACAAACAGCCGTCCAGTTTTCATAATTGCAGATCAGAAAAAACTGCAAGCTGTTTTTTAATGATCATTAGTCCAATATTTCATATTACAGGCAGCACATTATAGCGCTCTCACAATATAATATGGGTACCTTATGTTAGTTAGTCTTCTAGCAATTTCATTGTTAATTCCATAATAAGAAAGATATTGAAATGAATGAAGCATTTAAAGTGCAGATTAATTAAGGGAAAAACCACATCAACTTTTCTCCTTTTTGGAAAATAATGCTGATCCTTTGCCATTTTTGACCCAAAATGAGTTCACATCTTAAAACAGTTTTCAGAAAAGTTTTCCATCCCAATGTAAAGTGATTTAATTCCATTTGCTTTGTTCTTCAGGAAATCTGAACTTGGAAGGGCAAAGGGGTGGGGGGGACATCTTAAGTCATCTGAACTTCCACCAAGAACAAATCAAAACATTGGAGGTTCATTCAATTGGCCCACCAGGCCCCAGTGAGAAGAAGTAGGACAAAGAAGCATTGTAATGCTCCATGCAGTGAGGTTTGTCCAAGAACATCAAGCTAAATCCATTCCAAGTGAACACTCTGCAGCTGAGAGTAGATGGATTTGAAATAGCATATCATCAGTAAAATTCAGCATTTTCCTTTTCACAGGAAGTCAACTGCTAAAACGGTAATGTACTTGTCCAAAGCATGTAAATCAGTAAGGCCACACAGACTCTTGGAATCATGTTAGCCTTTAACTGCTCAATAACATGGTACACATTAATACTAAGGTAATTATTCTTAAGAGCCCCTTCCTTGTCCCCACCCTATATATTTATCCAAAAAAGAATCCCAGATTCCTACACTAGTTCTGTGGCAAGCTTTTAAAAACCCATTCTGTCATTCTATCCTTTGCTCGGCCTAACAGCTCTGTTACAAGTAGTCTGCAAACAAAAGATTAGACCTCATACGGTGTGGATGGTCATATACAGGCATGACTGCGTGTTAAGCAAAGTTACGTGAAACTAAACAACTTGCTAGGGGCTTCTACAGATCTCTCTGCGGTTAATTCATCCCAATCTGAGTTTTGAATAGAACAGAAAAAAGTGATCCAAATCATGCCTGCAGAAATTCAGGTGTAGAATCCATACTCTATGACTGGTCTGATCTCTGTAATGAACAAAATCAATCCCAGGGATCCAACGACCTCAGAGATTTAGACACATTCAGATCCGAATCTGAATTTTGGGCCATGTCCCAAACAAGGGTCCATGCAGCTATGCTGATTTACACCAACTAGGGTTCCAATCTTGGTGTCTTAGACCCATCTCTAATTTAGAAAGTTTGGATTTATCCAAAAAAGTCAAAGCAAAACTCAACTGACACAATTAAGTTTTGTCTGGTTTCCAGCTGACTCCATTACCCAGTCCAGGTTTATTTCTCTCTCAGTCCAAATTAATTCAAAGCTTGCTCAATATTTATCCCAGGTTTACCAAAAGATCTTTGAGTCTCAGCAAATGTTTTGGAGCACAGCTCAAGTACCGAGTTTCTAATGAACCTGGTTTCTGAATTCATTACAAGCATTTCACACAACTCTCACAGTTTATTAAGGACATAACATCACACCAGATTTTCAGGCTTGTGTATGCAAATGTCCTTGCTTTTGAAGTGCTCTTTCTTCTGTGATCGGATGGCATTTCTGATAGGAAACCAATGATGCTGATACACCCCACAGGAATGCTGCTGTCACTTTGTCTCAACATCTGGGAGAAATTAACAGCACAGGAAGAAGCAGGAGAAGGTTAGATCTGATGATCCAGAAGTAGATGCTCCAGGGGCACTGGAATTTTTACTAGAATATTAAATTTGCCTATTCCCAATTGCTTTCCTTTCCAGGATATGGATTTTGAAAACAGCGTAGAGAACACAGCATTAGTGATTTGAGGTGATCCATCCACACAGACATCCCTAAATGTTTAAAATACCTAGATACAAGTCCCTGCCATGTGTGGATCTTCTTCTAGATCCTTCCATTTGTGGAACCAAGACCTGCACTGGTGGATCTAACGATGAGAGGGAAAACCAGATGTTCACTGGTCAAAGATATGGTTGATGTCAAAACAGTAGGAAGCACTACAAGATGAGCTACCTTTCTACCTGTGGCTTTTGCTTATGGTGTCTTCTGCCTGTCAAACACAAATGGGGTCCACAGAAGTCAGTAGTTTCAACTAACAAGGACCTGTGCAAATGTCTCCTTTGGTTTCTATCAGCATGGGTTATCGTACCCTGGGCCACATCCTCTTCTGATGCACATTGTCACAGGTCTATTCAGTTAATTAGTGCTATGCTGATCTAAACAAGCTGCTGATCTGGTCCCTTAAGTTTGGGAGTTTAAATAAAACCAAAAGCAAGCCACAACTTCTTGTTTCATCCAAAGTCTGATCCCACTAGGACTTCCTTGGACTTCAACACACATATACACACATGGAGATGATCCTTAGACTTGTATCAAAACCATCAGCTATGCATGATTTTGATGCAAACCGTAAGTCAGTCCAGGTTCATTCAGAGTAAGTCAGGGTGCACGACCCTTAGCAAATCTTTTAATGAACCTAAAACATTTTTTGAGATTTGTAATGAAACCTGAATCTGAATGGGTTTCCTCCAGTTTGGCCTTTCACTATAAACATTTCAAACACAACTATATTCCCTCATTATGTTCTCCCTAAACTCTTCATTCTGAGTGCACTACTGTTCCAGCCTGTAGCTAGATCACCCTGATGAATGCTAACCAAAGCACAGTCATAACTGGGTAGGAAAATCAAAGCAACAAATAAAATCAGACATTCAGTGGAGCAATGCCCCAGACAACACATTCCAGAACTGTCACAGATCACAAAAAATGAAGACTATGTGACTCCAGGGTTGAACTTTCCATCCTTCATGACTAATGCCATCAAGAGGTTATATCCCTAAACAAAGTAGAAGACAGCCATTAAATGCTGAGCTGTCTCTTGGTTATACTTATATCCTGGCATACCACTGAAGTTTTGCCATGCCAATAATAGATTGTGGTAGGGCACAACTTGGGTGGCTCCCCACAGGAAAACCCCAGCTGAAGTAGGACATGCAATGTACCGTTAAATTGTGCCACCCTCTCTTAACATGTGCTGACAAATAGTGGATACCCAAATATCTCCCAGGGTGGGATCTAAAAGTCCTGCCCAGTGGATATTTGCAGAAGGTATTCATGTCTAAACACAGCTTATAGGATCAGAAAACAAAACTGTTTAGGTATAACCTGAATTAACCAGTCCTGCATTGACCTTGCCCCCTCACCCACAAAGAATTCTCTCTGAACACATAGATGTCAGTGTCTAACAATCACAATAGCATTCGAAAAAGACACACAGATGTATAGTTAGTCGGAGTGATTTTCTGGAAGACTTCAGTGGCAGTGAGGTGCCCAGTTCCCATTTACTGACAGTAGGAGCTAGGCATCTAATGGCTATTTGAAAATTTCTCTCAATACACAGGAGCACACTGGTTCAGTACCAGCCATAACTGCGCAAGCATTACAAAGATTTTCAGCTCAAGACAGGAAAGGTCTATGTCTGATCTTAGCTGCCCTTGTGTAAATCAGGAGCAGCTCAGCTGCAGTTGCTGGAGTTACATCTGTGTAAAGCTGCTGCAAGAGCAGAAACAAGACCAACCACATCACAAGCTTTCCATGATGTCTGTCATCTCAATTTCAACACCCCCCGTCTGTGAACAATACCTGGCCATGGTGCCATTAGTTTGATCATCAAGGTAAAGGAGTTGTGACTAGAGTAGGTCAGGAATTTTTCCACAGAATGTTTTTTCATCAGAAAATGCCAGTTAATCAAAGACAAAATGTGGCACAGACGCATATCAGTTTCATACAAACTCTTGTCGGGAAGGATTCTGATGTCCAGGATAAAATATCTGGTCAAAAAGGGAGACAGACAGACCCACACCCCCACCAACTTCATAATAGGCTACAGTCTCATGATTTAAGCACACCTACCTGTGATGTATGCAACACAAGATCAAGTCTTTGCTGGGCCTAATTAGGACCAGTGACTTGAACTTATCTCTCACAATCCCTGGGAGAACGTCCCTCCTCTTCACTATCTATCTTGGCCAGACTTTTTTTCTTTTGCAATGATATGAAAGTAGATGGCAATTACTTTCACGACATGGAATTCATGTTTCCTGGCCAGTTACAGATGTGAGTCTTTGGGGAGTATACCTGCATCACAAATCTAACCCCCACCTGAAACTAACAGAGCTTAAGTCATCAAGTATTAAGCTAAGACAGGCCCCTGGAAATAGAGGAGGGCGATTTACTCATGCCTAGTCTACACTCACCATGGTTTTCAGTGGCAGTCAAAAGGGAGACATGCAAACTGTGTAAAATAAACAAACAAGGAGTCTGGTGGCACTTTACAAGACTAACTAGTTTATTTCTCACATGAGCGTTTGTGGGCATAGTCCCACTTCATCATATGGAAAAAACAGAACATTAGATGAAAATAGACAGATACAGAGAAGAGTGGGTCACTTTGCATAAATTGGCAAGCAGTGTATCCTGCTGGATCAGTTTGAATTAACATTGTGACCCACCCTTCTCTGAATCTGTATATTTACACCTAACATGCTATTTTTTTTCTATTTCATGCTTCTGATGAAGTGGGATTATGCCCACAAAAGCTTATGAGAGAAATAAGTTTGTTAGACTTAAACTGCCACAGGACTCCTTGTTTGTTTTGCTGAGATGGATAAACATGGCTACCTCTTTGGACCTATGTAAAATTACTTGCGTATCTCCCTTCAGCTGCTTAATGCCTACTTACCACAGCAACTCCACTGTGCTGAATCAGAGAAATGCCCTCCATTCAATTTAGCGCTAATTTTCTTCAGAAGTAGACTCCTCAATCGAGTGAGCAGGTCTTCATTGACCCATTCAATCAACCTGGAAAGATCAACCTGACTTGGCAATTTGCTGCCATCAGTGTAGACTTGATTTCAGACTTTTTTACTCTCTCTATCTCTGCATCATGCCATCAGGAATGGCAGAGCCTGTCTAGTTTTCCGAGGTTGCAGTGCTTTTCTCAAGACATAAATCAGTCCTCAAATTGGAAAATCTAACTTCCTCTTCTAGAGAAACACTTGACCTGCATGAACAGCCTGAAAACTCTTAGCCTGCAGCTGAGATGTATTAACCTCTCGGAGTAGACGGAAGTGATGCTCAAAGCATCCTTCAAACGCCATTGCTCCCTTCTTACTTTGCAACATTAGTGTGCACAAAAAACAATGCAACATTCCTTAGAATAAAAGATCAGTGCAGGTTTTGTTTCATGCCAGACTTCTAGACAGGTAGCAGTGCCTTGCATATGATAATGCTCTTGTTATAAAGGATGCGAAAACATGATTTACCTTTCAAAAAGTATAACATTAACTGAAAATAGCCTGGGAAGGATATAACGTCAGACCTAACACTACATTAAATGCAAACTGAGAACCTGATATATTTTAGGAAAATTCAGCACACACTAGACTAATAAACATTTTACAATATTATTGCACATGTTCATTTCACTTTGTACAAATAATCATTCCCTTCACATCTAATAAGTCTGCTTGACACATTTGTGGCTTTATAAAAATACCTTTGAGGTGCTTGTTTTTAGGTGCATTGATCATTTATTTATATAAACCCCAGTGACAGTGACTAATGATTTTGACGGTATAAAAGTCTTCAGCCATGTTCTTTGTCTTGTGGTTTGTTATTGCAAGAAATGTAAAATAATTTAATAGGATATTTTACTTTAATACCTGAAAAGTGGCTGTTCACTTTTGAAGTGGCATCAAATCAATCAGTGTTAAAAAAAAAAAAAAGTTGCTTTTTCACTTTGGTACATTTTAACGTTGTAAATTCAAAACTGTTGGCAAATCCAAAGACCAGTTTGCAGGTTTGTTTATCTGTATAATAGACTATATTCAAATAAGCCAGATTTTGGGAAAGCATGGATTCAAATTCAGATTTTGAATCCTCTCCTCAGGGAAAATTTGGGTTTGGTTCTACCCCTTGCAGAGATACTGGGCCCAATTTGATCTCATTTACTGCATCAGAAATCAGAAATAATCAAAGTCAATGGAGTTAACCTGCCATAAAACTCTTGTGTAATTAAACTTCTGAAGCTTGGAGCCAAATCTAGTGTTTGATTCCTGCTCATTTTAATTTCATCCTATTTGTGCTATGATTTTTTTTTTCTGACCTTCAAAACAAAGACTGCTCATCTCCACTGGGCCAGATCTCCAAGTGGTGTCTGTCAGAGCAGTATCATGGACTTCAGTGCAACCGCATTACAGTAAGCCACCTCTATGGTTATTCATAGGGGTGACCGCTCCGCAGAATGGTGTGACGAACCAATTCAGTACTGATTTAAAGATCTGGTGTAGCATCACTCGTGGGCTGTTAGGCCCTTAATGACAACATTTTTGTTAAACTTTCTACAGTTGATCTATGAGCAAGACTTAACCAAAAACAGAACCTTCATCCCACTTATGACCTCAGATACATGTAAACTCAAGTGAAGTGCCAAGGAAATATGATATAAATAGGAGAATTATACACACTTACGTAAAAATGCAAGCATTTCGAAGCTTGGTTTACCATTAAAATGGATATATAACTTACCATATTTTACTGAGTCCAGATTATTTTCAAAGCAAACTGAAGTAGATTAGCAGGTTTATGGAAACACATGTTAACCAGTCAAACAGGATTTTGTTTTCAATCAAAGCCATGTCTCTGTCATTTTTGCAGTTAACGTCATATGAGACTGTACAGAACAATGGGTAAAATAAATGCCCCAAAATATTCTCAGGTAACATGAGGTCTTAGGAGATCTCTGTCATTCTGAGAGCCCTGCTTAGAGTCCAAGAACTTGCTTGCATTACTGTTAACCTCCATTTCTTCCCACTGTGTTTTTGTCTTTTCCACATATTACAACTTATCACCACTGCTGCCTCTGTTTTCTCAGACAGGGTGCAAGTAACCTACGCTATTCCCATCCTAGTTGATGGTTTATGTTGCTAACCCTCCCCGCATGTGTACAAAGAAATTGCACATGTAGAGGCTGATTCTCTCTGGTGCTCCTCCTGGGTTGGATCTACCCCAGCTCCTACTCAAAATCTACTCCATGGCATGCATGGTAAACAATAAAGAACAGATCAGGGAAGCAAGAGAAGATGATCCTCTGCTAAACTGCTTGGGCTATAAGTTCTTTGGGGGCAGAAACTACTTTTATTATGTCTGTGTACAGCCCCTAGCACAATGGGGCTCCAATCCCTGATTGGAGCTTTCAGGCGATACCATAATACAAATCAGATTACAGTTCGGTGCAATTGCATGCCACCAATTGATTCCTGTTAGGGCACAGAGGTGAGCACATAGCTATGTAAATTCTTGTGGTTTAAGACTGCACTCAGAGGTATGCGTCTCCAGACATGCCCACTCTCTGCACACAGTGTGCCTTTTTTTCCACTCTCTTCTTGAGAGAGAGAAGGTGAGTATCAAGGGGCTTGAGCCTAGAGCTGGTTGAAAAACAGTCCTTGATTTTTAGAAGGGATACAAAAAGGCTTTAATTTTTTTCCCCAATTTGCACTGGATCTTTTTTCCACCTTCTCCCTTTCTGGTGGCAAAACAGAAAATGGAAGGACACGAAAGTAAAGGTCTGGGCACAGTGGGGAGAGAACAAATACCACAACTAGAAAAACATGTCCATTTCAAATGGTACGGAGATTTTTCTACAAACATTTTCATTTAGATAACAAGGAGATTTCTTCATTGAAAATATCTTCAGGTGACAAATTTCAACCAACTGTAGTTGAGGCTAAATTTCTCTCTGTGAAGAACAGAGCTAGCACTTCAGTTTATTTCTACCCACAGGAAATCTTGGCCCCACTGAAGTCTGTGGCAAAATGCCTATTGATTTCAATAGGGTGAAGATCTTATCCATGGCCACCTTTATGCTAGTCTCTCATCACACACACACTGCCACCATGAGATGTTGTTGAGGCTAAAATACATGGATAATGAGATTGTCCCGATATGTTAGACAGGACTGAAGAATAAAACTTACAAAGAGAGACTGAAGGAACCGGGCTTATTCAGTCTGCAGAAGAGAAGAGTGAGGGGGGATTTGATAACAACCTTCAACTGCTTGAAGTGGTGCTCCGAAGAGGAGGCAGCTAGACTGTTCTCATTAGTAACAGAGGACAGAACAAGGAGCAGTGACTTCAGGTGGCAGCTGAGGTGGTCAAGGTTGGATATTAGGAAAAACTTTCTCACTAGGAAGGTAGTGAAGCATTGGAATGGGTTGCCTAGGGAGGTGGTGGATTCTCCATCTTTGGAAACATTTAAGGTCCAGTTAGACAAAAGCTGGGATGATTTAGTGGGAGTGATCCTGCTTTTAGCAGGTGGTTGGACTAGATGACCTCATGAGGTCCCTTCCAACCCTAGGATTCTGTGAACATGGGATACAAACCTTCATAGTTCAGGGCACAATCCAAGCTTTAAATGACAATATTAGGGAGCTTTTTCCCTTATATGTTGTTGATTCCATAGTGATCTACACTGGGATTCTTTTATCTTTTTTTAGAAGCATCTGATATCGGCCTTCATCAAACAAGAGTTAGGCTTAGATAGGTCTTATACGATACTGCAATTCCTGTGTTCCTATCATGCATGGATTTACAGGATTAAGGCTAACAGACAGCACAATCATGAATGCAGGTTGCTGGGATATTTCTGTACATTCCTGAAAAGAAAATGGGGCAAACCAGATTTCTTCTCCTGCTTTAGTCGTGCTTTCTGAACTAGATCCTTTACAATGTAAACTGCAACAGGCCCTCTGGTTGCAGTCAAGTTATTCCCATTGACACCATCTGATGTTCTGGCCCCTGAAAATCCAAGCTCTTGTCTCACTGCAAATTTGCAAAGATTTACAAGCACATTCAAGCAAATTATGGTGGATATGCCATTTTTAAAGAGCTGCACTCACAGTGTTTATTCAACCCTCTTTTTTGTGCTTATACCCACTTTCATTTCTATTGGAAACGTACCAGGAAATGTACAAAAACCCTTAAATCACACTGAAGTACACTGAATTGGGGATTCATTTGGTTTTAAAGGTTAGCTCCATTTTCATGCCACTATTTCTGTCTGCAATCTGTCTTTATAAACAGATGCTAATTAATAGGCAGACAGCTTTGGAAAACTGCCTTTAATCTTGGGAAAGTGTAAATGCTTAGGGTTACTAATGCAAAAATCGCACTACACAATTCAACAGTATGTTGGAACATGTAATTTTCTTTTATAGCTTCTTCCTGATTTAGGAGACTAAAAGCACAGGTGAAGCTGAAAAGAAATATTGCTTTAGATGTTTCAAGTATTTCATTTTATTTTTCAGCATGTGGTGCCAAGATACTTACATTTTCCTATGATAGTTTGGTATTTCTCAGGCAATGAGGTTTAATTCTTCTATGATTTGTACAAGTGTTGCTCCATTGAAGTCTGTGGAGTTATTCCTGATTTACACTGGTGCAAACCAGTTGAGAATTAGCCCCATCCTGGCACTGCCAGCAGGGATGGGGAAGTCTCCTACCACTAGAAAAGTAAAATATTGCTCTCCAAATTCTGTTTTTAATGATCGCTTCCTTTCATAAGGATGCAAGGTTATATATTGACTGCGAAGGACTGTGTATGTGCCATGACTAAGATATATTTTCATCAAACATTTATTTTTCATGTCTAGAGCTAATTTGTATTTGATTAAAGGATTTCTAAGCACTTCCAGGAAAAGACTACTCACACTGAATTGGTTTCTCAAAAAAGCGTTCAACCACTGCCAAAAAAGTGGTTTTAAATACATCTCTTTTTATTTTGTGCAGTGCAGTGGGGACATTTCACTTCCTGAAATCTTAATCAATACCACATTGGTAATAAAACTTATTCATACTACTGAATTTGGGTTAGATCATCATTAGCTCAGTGCAGCAGTGCAAAGAAATAAGGGGACAGAATGGAGGAGAAACCCTCCTGAACATCTCGCTTGGGCTATGCATACTACAGGTTGTAGCACCAGAAGGGAAGCAAGCTCCAGAGCCAGTGTGATTTCTCCTTATGGGTGGGACAGAGCACAAACTAGGTGACAGCTTAGCTCCACCTCTTGAAGCATTCCTCATTGAGGTTGGGCCAGTGTGCTGAGTAATGGATGCTGTTCCAGCTACAGGACTAGCACCATTTATTTTTTCCACAGAGGTGAGATGGGAGGGATGGTTGTGATTCACAAGGTGGTGATCTTTCCGTTTGTGTA
This sequence comes from Podocnemis expansa, assembly GCA_007922195.1. Taxonomy (NCBI): domain Eukaryota; kingdom Metazoa; phylum Chordata; order Testudines; family Podocnemididae; genus Podocnemis; species Podocnemis expansa. The sequence goes on along the minus strand of ML682035.1, from coordinate 6,362,037 downwards.
CCACTGTGCTGAACACAGAACATAAAGTGACAACCTAGTCTTATGAGGGTCAAATTCTGATCTCAACATCACCAGTGTAAATCAAGAGCCTTCACTCTGATTTCAGAAGAACACTATCCAATCTAGAAGAAGGATGGCCCAGTGTTTAGGGGTCTAACAGAGGAGTAGCAAGACCTCAGTTTAATTCCCTGTTTTTTCACAAATTTTTCACATGAACTCTGGGCAAGTTATTTAACTCCTCTATGCCTCAGTTCCTCATCTCTAAAATGCACATAAATACCAGGGTTGGATATAATAAGGGTAAATATATTAAAGAGTACAAAATGCTCAGATACTAAAGTAGCAGGGGCCATGTAAGCATGACAGACTCAGACTCAGCATTTCCCTACTTCCTAGGTTTGAGATTTATCTTCTTTAACTGTCGGCACTCTGTGCCAAAGGGACGTTGCAAGGCATCCAGCACACGAGGAGGAATTTTCCACAACCGAAAATGGTTTAGCTATTAGGATGCTCGGATTTTCAGTATAAATAAATTTATTCACGAGAGCACTTAAGACAAGTCCTAAGGTTAACAAACAATGTGCTATGCAACTACACAGCTGTGACAAATATTTAAGAAATCTGATACAGCGTGCCTAAAAATTATTCATTTGCAGGCCTCGTTACCTTTGAGGAGCAACTGTTTTATTTGCAATTTTTGACATTTTCCTTCTTTTCCTGTTTGGCCTGTGAATTTGAAAGGGTTGTAAACACGTATTCCAGCTCCCTGCTCCAGGCACTGGACTGCTGTCACAATGCCAAGAGAAAAGCAGGCTGATAGGTCCCTTGGTTCATACCGATCTGAAGGGCTTGTAAAGATAGCATTTGTTTGTTTTTTTGCTCTGGCTTTGAATCTGGCTGTAGTGCTACCCCTTCAGGGGAAAGCAACTTTTAAATAAATGCTTCAAGATTGTGCAAACATTTCAGTAGTCTCAAGTCCTGGTGTTCTGGGTCATAGAAGGAAGAAAATACATGTCAGTCAACAAAGCGATGGAAACGATAAAAGACTGTTAGGCCTGTAGTAATCATTTTTCTTGGATTGGGTGGTGGGTTTTTTGTTCTGCTGAATCATTTGGAGGAATAGTACACGTGTATTTTAAACTGTAGATGAAACATTCATGTGTACGTGTTTTACAGGCTTATATGCGTACACACACACACACGCACACACACAAATGTCCTATGGATTAAAATACACATAGATCTTCCAGAGCCTATGAGGGTTTTTGTTTTGTTTTGTGCTCCCCCTCTCCCTCCCCAGTTCTTTTGTTCTTTTTGATCCGGAAAATGATCATGAACTTCCTAATTCTTTTTAAAAAAACTGGCCAACTTTTTTTGTTTGTAAATTCCACTTTTGCCTTTATCATCATTAATTATTATTTGTACTAAAGTAGCGTCTAGAAATCCCAGCTGACTTAAGGATTCAATGTGCTAGGTGCCATTCGCACAACTAGTCCAAGACAATTGATGCCCCCAAAGAACCTGAAAACGAAATAAACAAGATTGGCAAAGGAGAGGAGGGGGAATAGAGACAAACTGAATGACTTCCCCATGGTCACCCCTGAAGCGAATGACACGGCTGAGAACAGAGCTTACACTCTTGACTCTGAGGTAAGTGCCCTACCCACTAAGCTATACTGCCTTCTCTCATGGGCTTCTTTACAATTTATGCAGAGACCCTGAAACATTATTTGCGTGCACACACACAGAGGGGGCAAAAGAATACAACTCGTTTCAAGACTGAACTCGATACGAGTGCAGGGGACTGGAGTTGATGACCTCTCAAGGTCCCTTCCAGTTTCTATGATTCTACGTATATGGAAGGGAAGTTATGATGAGGTTACCTACCATGGTATATGGAGCATTCATGGCTATTAACAACTGTTTCCAGTAGCTGGAGATGGCACACTGGGTAGGGAGGGATCTGAGTTACTACAGAAAATTCTTTGCTACGTATCTGCCTGGTGGGTCATGCCCAACAGGCTCAGAGTCTAACTCACTCTCATGTTTGAAGTGAGAAACGACATTATCCCCCTGGGTCAGACTGGCAGAGACCCTGGTGGGATTTTGTCTTCCTCTGCAGCATGGGACACAGGTCATTTGCTGGTTTGAAGTAAAGTAAAGGATGAATTCTCTGTAACTTGAAATCTTTAAATTAAGATTCATTAATGTCACTAGCTCAGCCAAAAGTTCTGTACCTACTGAAGCAGTCCGCGGGCTATCTTCTGTGACCTGCAATGTGCAGGTGGTCAAACTAAATGATCATCATAGAATTATAGAAGATGAGGGTTGGAAGGGACCTCAGGAGGTATCCAGTCCAACAACCCCAACTAAATTACCCGACTCAGGGCATGTCAAACTGGGCCTTGAAAACCTCTAAGGACGAAGATTCCACCATCTTCCTAGGTGACCCATTTCAGTGCTTCACCACCCCCCTACTGAAAAAGATTTTCCCAATATCCAATGTAGACTTCCCCCCTCCTGCAACCTGAGACCACAGCTCCTTATTCTGTCATCTGCCACCACTGAAAACAGCCTAGCTCCACCCCCCAGCCCGAGAGCTTCCCTTCAGATAGTTGAAGGCTGCTATCAAATCCCCCCCTCACTCTTCCTTTGTGATGGCCTTGGTGTCTGTGTGCCTTTACTGGAAAAAAGGTGCATTTTTAAGTTTAATTAACGAAGAAGTGAAATCCTACTAAAGACAGGGTGGTTTTCAGTTTTCACAGAAATTGAGAGGATGAGTAAATTACTAATGGGGAAGTCTAGAGTTGACCCTGACTTGCTAACAACCAACCTTTGCTTCACTACAGTTTTGCTTTGTTAGTAAACTCAAGTTAGGAACAGACCATCTTGCCCCTCTACGCCTGGTACACAATGCCTGGGAAGCCTCAATAGGGTGACTGGATACCTCAATATTATTGGAACCACCCTGATCTTAGGAGCTTTGTCTTATATACACAACTATAGCTCCCTCCCTAATAAAAGTCCCAATTCTTTACACTGGCTATCTGGCCATCCCACACCTCAAGGATGCATGTTGTGAGATCCACCACTTTAATGGGGACTTGGTGATCTTTAACAAAACGATGATTCAAAATTTATTTATTTATTCAGAATGTTGGTCAGACATGAAAGTTAAACATGTGTGAACAAAAAAGAGAAACAAAACCCAAATCATTTCAACAGTCTGATCAAAAATCCCTTCTCCTCTTACTTGTTCAAATTCCACTCTTTCAGTGCATGTCTACACACAACTTCAGCTATCCCAGTATCAGCACAATGATACAACCCCTTTCATGTGGATGCATGTATAGCTTATTCCTGGCTTCAGACATCTTTGGGACGATAGCAGTGCCTACCTGCTAGGTGTCATAAGACTACAAGTTGGGCCAGGTCCTTCTCTTTAGGAATTATTCTGAGGAAGTTTTGAGGGAAGACAAGATGATTATAGTGGTCATATGTGGCCTTAGAACTTATGAATCTCTGACTTCAATGGGCGTTTTGCCAGGATCGAGAATGTTGTAAAGGAAATGACACGATAGTAATACTGTGTTCTAGCAATGCAGTTAAGAACCTCTGATAATTTACGAACCCTGGGCGAGCTCCACCATCTGGTGTAAATTGTCCTAGCTCCATTGATTTCAGCTGAGGTATGACAATGTACTTCAAGTGAAGGTCCTCCCCATTGCTTTAAGACAGCTCTTCTTTTAGGACAGAATGCCAAGAATCATCATTCTTAACTTGCTCTGCCTGTGACGATTCAATTGATTGACTTGCTGACCAATGTATTTTGTTCCCTTGTGCTGTAAGGTGTCAAAAGTACAAAATGACAACTAAGTGCTATCTTTAATGGACTTTGTATTAACACTATTGGTTCATCATCATCATCCCTGCCTAATAAAGAAAACACAGCCCAAGTAATGGGAAGGGAGGAAAAGATAGGAAGTCTTCCAGGAGCCAAAACAACAGATTTGGTATGTAGGTTTTTTCATGTTCAGAAGGCTGGATATTAACTAATGAATTCAAATACCCTCCCGGTAAGGTAAACAAGAATTGTTATCCCCAGTTGCTGTTCTTGGGTACACCAAGAGAGATGACAGAAAATCATGAGAGTAGTAGTCTGATCAGTGAATATGGGCCTATCAAGGAGAATGGGCTAGGATGGACCTGAAACTGCAACTCCCACGAGACTGCTGCAGCTCAAGTGGCCACAGATTAATCACAATCAAAATAAAAAATCTCCCAAAATCAATCTTTTCCTTCTGAATGTTTCATATTCAATGGCCCCCCATTTTATGATAGGAAATTTAATTGGAAATTTTTTTGCACAGCCTAATTTTAATCCTCATGATTATGTATAGATAACAACCATCATGTTTAAAAACATGATAGGCACAGTGGGGCGGGGGGCCATCTGCATGAGGTACTAACGTTGTGCTTAACATAATGTTAATTAAAACATTGGATTTTTCCAGAGTGGACAAGGCCTTGCAGATGGGAAAACCCAAGCTGTGAGTTTAGTTTTTTTCCCAAAGCCAGGGAAGAAGTTGATATGTTCAACTTGCAGGAGCCCCGGCTCATAGCTTGTGTGCTCTGACCACTTTTCTCTTTTAATAAAGCCATAAGAAAAAATTCCACACAAACACCCTCTCCCACCCCAAAATTTAGTGTAAAAACGTATGGCACTTTTTTCCCCTCCAACCAGCTCCGCTTTCTAACAACCTATCGCAGAACACTGCATGGGGCTATTTTTTTAATCCTGCTCCCACCCCACTCACCTCTGCTATTCCACTCCCAGCTGTTCTCACATTGTTTCTTGCATTTTCATCCCACTCTCACCCACAAAAACCTTAGATCCCACAAATCCTGCAAGAGAGAGAGATTCCCCATACTACTAAAGACTGTGAGTTAACACATTATGTAGAAACAGAATTAAGATAATTTCTACCACTAAAAGAATAAAACAAATTTTGCTTAAACCATGCAGACCTTAGTTCCTCTTATAATAGACATCAAATCTCTTTCTCTCCCTCACTGTTAAATTTAAGTATTTAATTTTTTCAAAAAGGCTTTGTTTTACTTGCTGAAATTTTATTTGTAACAGACAGATGAGTGATTTAGTGCTTTCCCGCAAATTACCAGAGTCTGTTTTTTAATGCCCACCCAAATCCCGCCTGCAATGAAGTGCATTTTACCCACCACGGCAATTATGGCAGTCGGTTCTGTGGGACCCACGGAAGCCCAGTCCCGCTGCAAGGCTCTATCCTGTAGACTAGAGTAATACGGTATTAGCCCTTTAAACAGTTTGTGAGCCCTCTACTGGAGCTCACTGTGTTTTCTCTTTTAGAAGTCTCCAGATATCATAGAAGCTACTGTATATACCAAGCTAGGCTTGGCATGTTTGTCCTCAGTGGCCATCTTCTATTATTTTGAGAGGGGAAAATAAAAAAAATACACCAGGCCCCTTATTCGGTCCTGAAATTCCCGTCCCTTGTCTTCTCAAAGGCAGCTGTTCTCTTCTGCACTAGGTTGCTCCAGCTGGCTCTAGCAGCCTGCGTTGCCCTCTGCTGTGTGAATAGCATTAAGGGGTGGCACAGAGCTTTTTTATTTCTTGTGTTTGAAACTGCAGACCACAAACCTCACTGTGGAAGAGAGAGCACCAGACATGTTTCCCCTGACATAGCCTGAGGATGAGGCGGGCAGATTCGCAGTCCTTCCAGTGAGATGACCATTTCCTTCCCTAGAGATCAATGCACAAGCCGCTGAAAAGGGGGTATCAGGGAGGGAGGGTGGGTCACGTCTCCCCATTCCCTAATGCACTAGCCAGTGGAGCTTGCTAGCCACATGGGGAAAAGGAGAGTAAACTGCACTCCCCAGTTACCACCTTGGTGACAGGGAAATAGCAATCACATTCTCACCCCCGGGTACCCACTAGCCTGCATGTGTGGAGGGATTAATTTACTTGCCCTTGTGACCTTACTCTAGCCCATCACTGGGTTCCCAGACACTGCAACTAAGCATTTGAAAGCATGGGAAAGGTGGTGGACTTTCAGGGTAAGGTAACAAACATTATTTCTGAATTAAAACACATTGGGTTAGTTTTACTCCAGTTTAATGTTCACACGTATTTCCCAGATAGGAGACAGAACTTTAAACCAATGTCCCTGCCCTCCCCCACTTTTTTTTATTGCTTTTATAGTTGGCAACAAGATTACAAGTCATTACTTTTGTCCAGTCTTCCTTCTGCTCCTCCCATGAGTCAACATGCCTCACCCCATCCCCAGACAGACCTTCTGTTTGAAATTCCAGCAGTTGCACAACATAGCTTGTCAACCACCTAAGACAGCACCACTTGGTAAGCCAAGTCTCGGTGGTAGATCTGAGGCCGTTTGCTAAGCAAAAACTGGAAACATTCTCATCTGACAGTAGCAGTAACATGGAACCTCTAAAAAACAAGACATGATTTAAAAAGGGGTTCTCTTTAAATGCCCAAGCTAAAGAAGATTAGAGTTAGCTTAATTACTACTGCTAATTATCCATTCAGGAAATCTAACCACTATCATTATTAATTAATCATCTTGTAGTAGTGCCTCTTCAGACTAGGACACCATTGTGCTAGGTGCGGTATAAACACAGGCCAAAGAATGGTTCCTACCTCAAAGAGTTTGTCATCCAAGCACACTTTAATTTAGGTCCAGGAAACAGCCATCTGCGTAGAAGGTCAGCAAGAGGCCTCTGCACCACTCAGTTTCATCCTCACACTCCTAGAATCCCAGAAGATTAGGTTAGATGGATCCTCAGAAGATATCTAGACTACAACCCCTGCTAAGTGCAGAACCGACCCCAACTAATTCATCGCAACGAAGGCTTTGTCAAGCCACACCTTAAAAACCACTAAGGATGGAGGTTCCACCATCTCCCTAGGTAATCCATTTGAGTGCTTCATCACGTTTTCTCAAAGGTTTCCTGATGCTTCCATCAGTATTTATTATTTGCAACTATTTGTCAGATACTCTCAATCAAACTGAAAGAGCAGCTCTAGGAACTTGGGAGCAGATCTCTGGTCTCGGTTGTACAGGAGGTCAGACCAGCTGTTCACAGGGGACCCTTCTGGCCCTGGGATCCAGGACTGTCTGAAACTCCCGTCTATGGGCTGCTCATAAACTCTTCACTTGTCGATACGAATGTTAACAGTCAGTGGTATGGGATCAATCAGCTACTGGACGACACGTGGTGGTATCTCAGTTCCGTGTTTGGATGACTGACACTTTTAAAAATAAAAAGGAGACTTGGCTAACGATGAACTGTGAAGACACTGTAAAGAATTGTGACTGTTCATCTTTGTTACTGTAATATTAATAATTATTTGCACTGAAGTAGCCCAGAGAGCCACCAGGTTTGACACTGTATACAAACAGAAAAAGACACAGGCCCTCATGGATTAGGAAAATTGGTCTGTTTACTCAAATAGCAGTCATTTCTCGGACATTAGTGAGAGCTAGAACTCCCGGGCTACAGAAGAAAGAAAGAAATGAAGAAACCTGAGCTATGTATCAAAGCAAGTCTCCTACCTGTGAAGTGCTGAATAGATGCTACACCCTCAGGAATGTGTCACTGCCAAACCGTCCAGAAAATTGAGTCACTAATTCACCAGCCCCATGGCAAACCAAGCTCCCTTGGCACTGTTGCAGCTCAGGTTGGATCTGAAGCTCAAAGAAACTCATGTGAATTCACCACCACCATAGCAACAAGCCAGCTCAGGGCTAACAGTATCTGACCAGGCAGTAAAACTCTCTGTCCCTGGTCTTTGACTGCCTGGTGCACTTCTGTGGCCATGTTCTGAGGACAAAAGCAATTAGTGAGAGGGGAGATCCCTCAAGGCAACAATTACATATGTGGAGGAAGTGGGCTGAAGATCTTTCATCACGACACCCACTGTGGTCAAGGCAGCCAAGCCAGCACGTGGCCAGGGAGTCCCTGTGGCAGGAAAACCAGTGCTTAACATCAACCATCAATTAGCTCCTCGTCACAGCCTCTAGTGCTCCCCCAGCTTCAACCTGACACATCATCAGTGGGCCCTTCATCTCCAATTCCAGACTGGACAAGGCAGAGAACCAGCCCTCTTGGGCTCCTCAGCCTAATCCACGCTGTGGTGCAGGTCAAACTAGGATATATATTGTCAAGGAGGGCCAACTAACAAAATTCAGCAGTAGGCTCCCAGAGTCCCCCTTGGCCGCTAAGAACCCTATTGCTTGGCTCAAAACATAGGCAAATGCTATATAAATAAAAGTGGGATAAGACAGGGCTGGATTCCTTGCTCTGCATGAGTCAGGCATCACAGAGGGTCTCCATTTTCAAATATAGCCACGGAAATTGCCCCTGTGAAAGCGGACACCACCACCACCACTCCCCTCCTTCCCTCCACCCCCTGGGGATGTGCACATTTTGTGGGCTCTAGTTAGGTGGTCAGGATTTGAGAATTTGTTTCCAAATGGGAAACAGATTGGAAAATGGATTAGCAGGAATAAGATAAAGGATTAAATACAATCAGAAGGCAACCACAATTGAAAAGGCACAGATGCACCCGATTAGCTTGCAGCATGTGTTAGAGCCTGAACGTTAACCTCAGAGATGGGCCCGACGCAAATCCCAAATGGCTGGTTTTGGCTTTAGGCTCAGCCCTGAGGAAGCTAGTGCATGAGATGCACCCCCCAGGAGAAACTGTGAGAGGCAAGAGACACCCCAGTGAGTCACAATCCCACCCGCGTGTTCTTCCCACTCCTGCGGCAAGAAGTATTTTAACTGCTTGCTTATTGCAGAAGTCAGTTCACTACCATGTCACCAATGGTGGCTTACTCTAAGCAGTGAGTAGAAGGAGCAGCCCATCTTCTGTGCATTTGATGAAGGGAAGGAATAAGCAAGCTCTTTTTATTCCTCTGTAAATCGTGTGCCAGAGATCACAGAGTGAGTCAGCGACCAAAGAACATAGGTGGGTTTGACTCCCTGCCTCCATCTCTTCCCAAGCTCTTAGGGGCCCAAGAAGAGTGTTAGCTCAACCTCCTTGGTGTTGCACAGTCTAAGCCACCATCTAACTCAAAGTTTGGAAAAGTTATGATCTGAATTTGAATCCAAATTGTGTTTCCTAGTCCCATCTCAAGCTAAATTAGGGTTCTATTTTCTTGCATTCTTTTAGGGCTGTTCTAACATCTCCCTTCTTCACACTCATTTAAGAGCCGTAAAAAGAGTAAATATTGTCAAGAGACACAGCCGCATCTGCACACTATCAAGTTTTCCTAGATCTCAAACAGCACTTTGGCAATTCCTCTCCTAGGTTTACCAGCTGGGGATTAGCATTTCTTTTAGGGAAGGGATGGGGAGTCTGTTAGAGAGACAGACCTTACTTGTTGGGAAGCACTTTCTCACTGGCAGGCCTTAATTGTCAGGTTCTCATTGTCTTGACATTTGATACAAGTTCATTAGTTCAGAATGAAAACATAAAAACGGAGAGGGCTGAATTCTGATCTTCAATGTTCCTGAGAAGTAGCAGAAGCGAGCAAGATTTGCTGGTAGGAGCAATGAGTAATGGAAATCAGCTCTCACACCACATTACTCTGCTTCCTAAAGCACGTCCGTGGCATCGAATCCTAATCTCCGCACAGGGCAAACACCCATCAGCAGCAATGGAATCAAGCAGTGGCTTATAGGACAAGTTGGCTGCAGTCGAAAGGAGATGTGCAAAATACTTAAAATACCTTGTGTACCTCCCTTCGGCTACTTATCACCTACTTACCACAGAGTCTTAAGTGTCCTGAGTCGAAGGGAAATGCCCTCCCCTTTGACTCAGCACCACTCCAGTTGCCAGGGTGGTCTTCAGTGACCAACTTCCTGGTTGGCTAAGCAGGTCTCAACAGACCCAATCAGTTGATTGGAAAGACCAATCAGACATTGGCAAATTTGCTGCTGTCAATGAAGATTAAGCCATGGGGTCATTCTCCTAGGGAGCACAGGGTGCTTAACAAACAATAATTAAGGCTCAAGAGTCATATGAAAGGAAGGTGAACTTATACCATTGTTATACATAGGTAAACTGAGGCATACAGAGAAAACAAGCCTGATTTTCACAAATGCTCTTGTAAGTCTATGAGGCGTCCTAGATTCCAAGACTAGTCAAGACCATTGTGATCATCTAGTCCAGCGGTTTTCAAACTTTAGGTCAAGACCCAGTACTGGGTCGCAGACCCCCAGGAACTGGGCCTCAGCGCCACTTGCTGCTGCTGCCAAAAGACTGGAATGCATTCTTCAATGATGTAATTGTTGGGTCATGGTCATAAATGATTTTTTTCAACTGGGTCCCGAGAAAAAAAGTTTGAAAACCACCCATCTTCTATGACCTTCTGTACAAGACAGGCCACAGAACTTCCCCAAAATAACTCCTAGAGTAGATCTTTTAGGAAAAAAAAATACAATCTTCATTTAAGAAATGTCAGTGAAGAAGAATTCATCATGATCCTTGGTGAAATGTTCCAATGGTTAATCACCCTCACTGTTAAAAACATATGCCTTGTTTCCTGTCTGAACATGTCTAGCGTTCACATCCAGCCACTGGCTCGTTACATCTCCCTCTGTTAGGCTGGCACCTCCTGTTGCCAACAGCTGTCCTCCATGTGGGACTGCGATCAAGTCTCTCCTTAACCTTCTCTTTTTTAAGCTAAAAAGCTCCTGGAGTCTGTCGCTGTAACCATTCTCATGGTTCTTCCCTGAACTCTTTCCAATTTCTCAACATCCTTCTTGAAATGTGGACACCCAAAATGGACAGGGTATTCTAGCACCAGTGCCAAATACAGGGTAAAATAACCTTTCTAGTCCTACTCAAGATTCCCCTGTTTATAAATCAAGAGATGACATTAGCCCTTTTGGCCACAGGATCAAACTGGAAGCTTATGTTTAGCTGATTATCCATCATGACCCCAAACATTTTTATTTAGATTCACTGTTTCCCAGGATTGAATCTTCATCCCATAACTATTGCTTTCATTCCGTCTTCCTAGATGGATATGTTACATTTAGACATATTAAAACACATATTGTTTGCACCCACCTTACCAAATGATTCGGACGGCTCTGTTTCAGTGACCTCTCTTCTTTGTTATTTACCACTCTCTGAATTTTTGTGTCACCTGCAAATTTTATTCATAATGCATTTATGGTTTTTTTTCCAGGTCATTGATAAAAATGTTAAATAGTACACTGGCCAATAACCAGTCCCTGTGGGATCCCACTTGAAACAAAACCTTGCAAAGAAGAGTCCCTGTTTACAATTGGATTATGAGACCTATCAGTTAGCCAGTTTTTAACATCCATTTAATTTGTCCTTTATCAATTTTTATTTTTCTAGTTTTTCAAACAAAATGTCATTTGCCAAGTCAAATACCTTAGAAAAATCTAAATATATTAAATTAACACTGTTACCTTTACCAGCCAAACTTATGATTTCATCATAGAAAGATTTCAAGTTAATTTGACAGACACTAGTCTCCATAAACCCATGTTGATTTGCATTAAAACTATAACCTTCTCTAAATTCTTTATTAATCAAGTCCCATATCAGCTGCTTCATTATCTAACTCAGGATCAATGTGAGACTGACAAGTATATAACTACCCAGGCCACTTCATTTACTCTTTTTAAATTAATTTTCCTAGAAAGTCTGCAGACAACACTTTTAAAACTCTTAAACACAAGTTATCTGGCTTTAAAAATTTCTGAGTTAAGTAACTTATTTTTAACATCCTCCTCAGATATTAGTGGTAAGGCAAAACTCTTATTTGATGTGACATCATCTGTCCCCCCCCCCCATGCAAAATAGAAATATATCAATATACCTTAAAACTCCTTCTTATTGTCCTTTAATCTACTGACCAAAATGGTCTTCTTGCATTCCTTGGCTTCCTTTATCAACTTACTACAATCCCTAGAGTTTGATTTCTATTCATTACTATCCATTTCCCCTTTCTTCCATTTGTATAGATGGATGGATTCACTTCCACTCTAAACCACACCGGTTTTTTAACCAGTATGACTTTCTTGATTGTGGCTTTTGGGGTATCAAGTAAAATGTTCTTAAACAATTCCCAATTATCATTCATATTTTTCCGATTAAATTCTTCCTCCCAGTTGATTTGGTTCATAATTGTTTTCAGCTTTGTGAAACTGTCCCCTTCAAAGCACCAAGTGACAGATAGTGAGCTAGATATATATCATGGATCTAGACTTTATTCTATTTGCACACTAAAAATGGGATCAAATCATGGTCCCTTGTACCTCAGTTACAATTCATTTTTAGTTCTGTGATCAGTTCTCTATCTGTTAAGATGAGGTCTAATATACAATCCGCCACTGTTGGATGCAGCAATTTATGAATTAGGAAATTGTCATATATAATCTTTAAAAGTTCAGGAGCATTTTTAGTACTGGCAGCATGACACCTCAGTCAGGCTGAAGTCCCTCATGATCATGCAGCTTTTTTTCTTACATAATCCAGACAGGCATGTGAGGAGCTAATTATCCCGTTCCTTGTATCAGTACAAATATCAACTAATACCAATCTTTTGCTTTATCTGTGATGGTGCTGATCTATATGGATTCAAAATAATTTTCTCCCAAGTGATCAGCGACTGGGAAACTGGGAACACCATTCTTGACAGAGTATGGCTACTCTGACAGCAGGAAAATTTGCTGCCATCAGGTCGATTTATGTGGCTTAATTGAAAGGAAGCAGAGGCCTGCTCGATTGACCTGGAAATCAACATTATTAATCCACCTCCTCCAAAATGAGTAATTCTGTGTTGATGTGTGTGCATATCCCTTCGTGGGAGAAGATCCCACTTCCTCAGATGCTTCGAAGATGGGTGAACTTACAGAAAGGAATGAAACTAAATGCAAGGGGGTGTAAAACATAGGATCAGGTCATAAAGTAACAGCAAATCAGAGCAGCTGTTAGGTTTAAACCCTGGGAAGCCTGAAGTCAAATTACCTGTTGTAATGGGAAAAGAACCCATAGTCTCGACTGAGTCCTGCTTTCACAGAATTTAGCTTGCATATTAATTCGAGTTCAGCTGTTTCTCTTTGGAGTCTTGATGTCCCAGGTACATCTCTAACGACAGTCGTTAACAAATCAGTCATCGAGTGATTAGGAAGATGGAAGGGCTCAGCAACTGGTTTCTTTGTTCTTTGATTTCTGATATCAGCTCTGTGCTCATTCAATCTCTTACGGAGTGATCGTCCTGTTTGTCCAATATATAAGGTGTTGGGGCATTTCTTGCACATGACGGCATAGACCACATTAGTAGATGAGCAGGTAAATGAGCCTTTGATGGAGTAGCAGGCTTGATTAGGACCTATGATGGTGTCTGTTGGGGAGATATGTGGGCAGACTTGGCAGCGTGGTTTTTTGCAGGGGTGTGTGCCTGCTTCAATGTTCCTGTTGTTAGATCTGTAGTTGCTGGTGAGTATCTGTTTAAGATTAGGGGGCTGCCTATAAGCAAGGAGAGGTCTGTCTCCTAATGCTTGAGAGAGAGAGGGATCATCTTTTAGAATAGGCTGTAGGTCCTTAATGATCTTTTGCAGAGGTCTGACTTGAGGATTGTATGTGGTGACTAGTGGTTTTCTGTTGCTTTCTTTCTTGGGTCTCTCCTGTAGTAGATGACTTCGGGGAACCCATCTAGCTTGTCAATGGGAGATATGCAGGCTACTCTATGTAGCTTTTGTAACTCCCATTGACTGCAGGCCAGATTTTACAGCAAGTGTAAATATAGTCCAAGTGCCACTCTGCCACCACTTCTGCCCACTTGATTCTTCCTTAAATAGGCTATCATCACTAATTTTTACCTTCCAATCATGGCCATCCTAGCAGATTCCACAAATCACGTCTAGACAAACTTATGTTAATAAATGAGCAATTCCAATCCTCCTTGTTTGCTGTCCAGAGTCTTAGCAGTGACTTCAACTGGTCTATACTGATCTACCCCCAGCAAAAATCTGTCCCAAAGCATACAGTCTTGGTAACTGACAAGTCCTAATCAGATACACAGAGTTGAATACACTTTTGTGTGCAATTGAACATTCATGTTAAGGATATTGGATTTGCCAGACAGGATTAGACCAGGGGTCCAGATGTCAGTATCTCATCTCCAGTAATGGCCTGCACCAAAGTTTCAGAGGTAAGTTAACAAAACCTCACTGAATACAGATGTGGGATCTTCTGTGGGATGTAATAACATCTATAATACCCTAAACCTGTGAACTTTCATATCCCTGCCAAACTCTTTTTCTAGTATTAATTATTGTAAATCCGCATGTTCTTAGTATTTATATAACTGCCTGATCTTTCTTTGAATTTTGCTGTGTTCTTGGTCTTAGTGTCAACTTCCTGTGGCAATGAGTTCCACAGCCTATATTTCCTTTTATCAGTTTCAAATTTGTCATCTTCCAGTTTCATGGAAAGTCCCTATGTTCTTGTGCTATGAGAAGTTCTTTAAAACGGACTGTACTCCCCAGGATCACACAATTCAGTGACCAAACACCACAAGTGTTTTGACACCCTGCCTTCTGCTCTGACATTAGAAGGCACTCCCTCCTTCAGCCCACACCAATGCTCAAAAGCCAGGTGGGTTAAATCCAAGAAACAAATTTATTCAAGTCTTTGCCATCATGACTTTTATTACAGAAGTTTCAGGCTACAACACAATCCTTTTCATAAAGGCGGAGACCAACTAGCAACATCCTCATGCACTTATAAAGTAAGTTAATGAAGGAATGGATTAATTCACATAGACTTCAATGCCATCAAGGCGACACAGAGCCCCAAGTAGTATAAAACAAAAATGAAAAGAAAACTTAGAGTCTAATATTAATCTGCAGCTTTATTGCCATACTTGGAAAATAATTATTATTTCTTCTTCTAATATGTTATATAGCAAAACCACCAGTAATATGAAAATAAATTACACCTGGGACAATCTTACATTGCACTAACAGTCTGGCTCTGATTAGCTTCTCTCTCCTCCCCACCCGCCCCCCAACTCCCTTTATCACTGTGTGCATCGTATTAGTCCATTTCAAAGAATTCACAGAGAAATTCATACTTCAACCTTAAAACAGAAAGTAAAAACACAGCTGAATTTAATTACCCGTTCACCACATGTGCTGGGTTAGGTAATAAAATATAGAAGCAGTGAGATAGGTAATGCTTTATTAAGCTATCTTAGATACAACAGCATGCGTGCCAATTATGCCTGCAGGCTACCGAAGGCTACTCAGAATTTATCCTGGACCACCCAAAGTGAGAGCTAAACAGAACCTGATTCTCAGTGCACAGAAGAGCCATCCATAAATAATAAATTGTAGCCACCAGAAGTGACTCCCTAGTCCTATCTTCCTTTAAATCCATATGTTTATCGACCATTCATAGCCCTGGCATGGGACTTTTCTTTGCGGCATCGTTCGAGACATGGACCTTTAATGCTTTCCCAATGCTTTTTTTTAAGCCTGACTTAGCTCTTGCATTCATGAATGTTTAAATAAAACAGCTGAAAATTAAATAAAGCCCAGAGATGACTGGATCAGAGATAATAAAAAAAGAAGGGCTGCCTCACCCCCGCCCCCCCACCCCCAAAATACCCCATCTGCAATTAAACCAGACAGACAATGCTGAAAACTGTTTGCTGATCTGCTACCAAATCAATAAAATATTTGTTTTTGAACATGCAGGGAAAGCCAATGGGGTGGAGGGTGGGAGCACAGGATGAATCCTATAGTAAGTCTGAAATTAACAATTTAAAGGACTCTGGTAATAAACCAGGGCTGCAAATGTGGATCTAAGCAGATCAGTGTGTTCAGGCAGTAATTTTTGAATTACTTTAAACTAACATGAACCCTTTTTATGTGCTTCATCCAACCCTACGCTGCCCATAACATGTAAATTTACACTAGTAAAACAGAAAGCTATACAGTGAGTAATGAAAAGGCTGTGATAAACGGGGTGGGGGGCAACCCAGCTGAAGGACACATTGCCAGAGAAGTGTACTATAAACTGGATAGCCCAAGTTTATGAAGAGACTCAGATTTCTGGGCCCTGATCCAGACAGGGGGCCCATGCTCTCAGTTTTCAGGGGGAAAGAGTTGACTGCTCCAAGCCCCTCTCTGGCAATCATGGTCAAGAACAATACCACGGCCCACTGGTGACTCCTGATCATGGCAAGTTGTTATGTCAAGAACCAGCAGCATAAAGAAAGGGGATTTTTTTTTCCTTAGGTAAGGAGTTGGAATTATTTTGGATAGAGCAAATCTAATTGAAAGAGGTTAATGTGCATTTCAGTTAGAGATCAGCAATGATTTAAAATCAGATCCATGCATATTCCTTTCAGAGATGGGCCTGTATCAAAAACTCCAGCCCAAACACTCCCAGACTTCTGCTTGTCAGACTTGGTCAAGTCAGTCTTCTTTCTTTGTCTCTTTATCCTTCCCCTCTGGCTGACTAGGCTATTGAGATTGTAGGCTGCTTGAGGTAGAGACTTCCATTCCCTGGCTGAGGAGTTAATCTGAGTTGGCCCTTCTAGACACTACAGCAATAAAAATAATCTGTAACAATCTTCCTCAATAGTAAAACTAAACTGGGACCCAAACTTCACAGATGATCCCTATTCCTTATGATGAGCTAGACCAAAATCCCAGGTTGCAGCAACCCTGAATGACTGGCCAGTTCATCTCTGGGGTACCAAATCTTTGGTCACATTACTCTCCACCTCTGACTCCTCTGTTCTTTTCAGATTCAGATCATCTGCATTTCTGGTATCAAACCAGGATCAGAAGCAAATTTGCTGAAATACATTGCTGGGGAAGAACACCCTTTCAGGTATCCCTGGCTTGTCTGAATGTAAGATGACCAGGTCTTCTGGAAATCTCAGAAGGGAGCTGATTCTCATGAGATTTCCATCCCACCTCTGCAGAGTTACAAGACTCACACAGCTGTGGATCATGGAAGATGAGGGCTCATAGGGACCTCAGGAGACATCTAGTCCAACTCTGTTCAAAGATGGACCACCCCCAACTAAACCACCCCAACAAAGGCTTTGTCGAGTCGGACCTTAAAATCCCCTAAGAATGGAGATTCCACCACTTTCCGAGGTAACCCATTCCAGTGCTTTACCATATTCCTAGGGAAAAAGATTTCCTTAATATCCAGTCCAGACTCCTCCCCATCACTGCAACTTGAGACCATTGCTCCTTGGTCTGTCATCTGCCAACACAGAAAAGTCTAGCTCCATCCTCTCAAAACTCTACTTCAGATAATTGAAGGCTGCTATCAAATCCTCCCCTCACACTTCTCTGCAAATTAAACAAACCCAGTTCCCTCAGCCTCTCCTCATAAGTCATGTTGTCCATCCCCCTAAGCATTTCCATTGCCCTCTGCTGGACTCTCTCCAGTTTGTCCACATTCTTCCTGTAGCGCAAAGCATCCATGTTTCCAAACCTTCTGAGCAAAGCAGAGTCAACAATAAAGTTGACCCAGTAAATTTAGCTGAGGCAGCATCCCAGTTGCTGAAGTTGTCATTATTAGAACACCACTTAGCATTAGTACTAACCAATCAACCCTCCTCGCACCTTGACGAGTTGACACAGGCATTATTATTCCCATGTAAGAGCTGGAGAAAAAGGCACAGAGAGGTTGAGTATCTGGTCCAGGCCACACAGAGAGTTACTGATGGAGCCAGGATGAGAACCCGGGAATTCTGGCCCTCAGCCCTCTCTATTCCAGCTAGAGTTTTAGAACAGATTTTCCTGGGGTGCTCTAGCTTCCATGTGGTTTTTAAAGCTCATCCCAGAGGATCGCGGCGTGTGGGATTTCGAGCTTAAGAACGGCAACTCGTTTGAGAGAGCAGGAATTCTCATTGACAGCAATTGTTCAAACTGCACTTAGAAAAGGCAGCAGATTACCGCTCATTTTGTATTCTCTTTATAAAAACAATTGTTTATTTTATTATCTTTATTTGAAACAGAACATGCAGCAGAGAACTCCTGGAAAAATCTTTTCCATCTGACTACTATTTTTGGCAACAATCAGTAAATGATGAAAGTGCAGCTTTTTTTTTTTTAAAAAAAAAAAAAAAACAAAGGAAGTAATGGAAAATTTGTGTTAAAAGTGGATACAGTACAAGCTTACCAATGTTTATGCAGAAAAAATTCAGGTGACCTCAAAGCACTTTAGCAAGGAGCTGTTGTGAGCTTGCTATTACATTACATAATCCATTTTCTTTCAGAATGTGTTTTGCTTGAATAATGACCCCTTGATTAAGCTATGAGCAGGGTATACATTCAAAATCCTTGGCACCAGCAACATAAAAGTCTCTACCACTAAAGCTAAAAGAATTATTCCTTCTGATACTAGCGGTAGTAGAGTTTTATCTTATGTGAATCAGCCACCAGAGGGGGGACAAAGACACACAAATTAAGCCAAATGAAAAATGGTATCAAATTTAGCAAAGAGGAAACCCACAGGTTTCTATATAGATTATTTTTTTAAAAAGCGTAGACATTAGATGATTCTTTTTCTGTAGGCTTTTACTTGGTTAAAACACCGGTTGAAGTCAGTAGACCTGATTTGCTGCTTACATCAGTTAAACTGAGACCACTGAAATTCATTATGTGGAGCCACTAGAAGTAGTAAAAGAAAACATGTCCACTGACTTCAGTGGATGTTTAGCAAGAGCGAGGATGATGCAACATCTAGAGCCGCTCAAAAATTCCAAGAAAATTTTTGAAAGAAATTTAAAGGAAACTTTCATTCAAAATGTCTTCATGGAATTTTTTGACAAAACAAAAACTTTATTTTTTTTAGTTTATTCTCTTCCCTTCCATCCCCCATTCACTCCCTATTTTTTTCTCCCATTCTTACCTCCACTGCATGAGAAAAAAGTACAAGAAAATTCAAAAATTAAAAGGGGGGAGATTTGTAGAAAAACAAACCATTTTTGAGTAAAATAAAGGTTTTCCATAATTTTTTTCCAATTTTCTATCAAAAATAGTTAGAAAAAAGTTCAACAGTTTTAGTAAAAACCATATGAAGGTTTCTGTGCCTCTCCATGTAAATGTAAATAGCAAACCTATTTTTTTCAGCCTCAGGTTATTCTATGAGAACAAAAAAGGCAACCTAATGCATTAGTAACTCATCAACAGTGCCTTCACACAACCTACAGTGCCCATAACAATCCCCATAAAAATGTCACTTACACATTATTCATGATTTCACTGTAATCCTTCCAGAGGGCTCAATGCCTAATTAATCATTTTATATTGTATGTAATTGTGTGTTTAATTTGAAGAACGGGTTTGCTGTGGCTACTCATACACATACTGAGAGAAGATGCAACTATTTTACGATTGAATATGAAGCTTTAATTATTCTACTCCAAAAGGAAGTTTTCATTAGAGGATTCTTATGACACCATTGCTCTCAGAGCAGTTGATTATGTAACAAGGTCCCTAGTGGAATTACAAATATTATGAAAAGGACTGTATGGTGTTGTCAGACCTATAATAATAATAATAATAATAATAATAATAATAATAATATGTATTAGAAAGGACAAGTAGAGCTGTACAAAATTATTGAGGCTTTCTACTGCTGTGAAACAGCTCTACCAAAGTATGTTTTCATGGCATCCTATACTTCCCATTGTTTGGCAAAATGCTTTTTCAACCTTCGTAACACTAGATAGTTGGTTCTTTGTGTCCTGTTCATAGCATTCACACAGGAGGTTCATGCTGGAAGAGTAGCAATGTAACACCACTTTTATTCTTAGAATCCAGAATGATAGGACACCATACTCAAAAGTGGAGACACACAAAGCAGGCTGCTCCCTAACACATGGAAGTACAATTTCCCATCTTATTCTAGGCCACCAGCTCCCAACCTTTATGCAGACTACAACAGCATAGAATCATAGGGTTGGAAGGAACCTCATGTGGTCATCTAGTCCAACCCCCTTGTAAAAGCAGGATCACTCCCACTAAATCATCTCAGCCAGGTTTTTGCCTAATGGGGTCTTAAGTGTTTCCAAAGATGGACATTCCCCCGCCTCACTAGGCAACCCAATCCAATGCTTCACCACCCCACTCATGAGAAAGTTTTTGCTAATATCCAGCCTCAACCACCCCAGCTACAGCTTGAAACCATTGCAGCTTGTTCTGTTTTCTGTTACTACTGAGAACAGCCTAGTTCCCTCCTCTTTGGAGCACCCCTTCAAGTAGTCGAAGGTTGCTATCAAATCCCCCCCTCAGTCTTCTCTTCCATAAACTAAATAAGCCTAGGTCCTTCAGGCTCTCCTCATGCCATGTGCCCCAACCCCCCTAATCATTTTCGTTACCTTCTCCTGGAGTCTTCCTAATTTGTCAACAACCTTTTGGTAGCATGGAGCCCAAAACTGGATAGAGTATTCCAGATGTGGCTTCATCAGCGCCAAATAGAGGGGAATAATCTCATCCCTCGATCTGCTGCCAACACTACTACAGATGCAGTCCAATATGCCATTGGCCTTTTTGGCTGCAAGAGCACATTGTTGACTCATATCCAGCTTCCCACCCACCATGACCCCCAGGTCCTTTTCTACACTGCTGCTACTTAGCCAATCAGTCCCTAGCCTGTAGCAATACATGGGATTTTTCAGTCCTAAGTGCAGGACTTTGCACTTTTCCTTACTGAACCTCATGAGATTTCATTTGGCCCAAAGCTCCAATTTGTTTAGGTCTCCCTGAAGCCTACCCCTGGCCTCCACTGTGTTTACCATTCCCCACAGCATGGTGTCATCCATGAATTTACTGAGCGTGCAATCATCCAGATCATTAATGAAGATTTGAACAGAACCGGCCCCAGGACTGCTCCCTGGGACACTCCACTAGTTACTGCTTGCCAACTAGACATGGAGCCATTGATCCCTACCCACCGAGCAGGATGATACAGCTAGCTTTTTATCCATCTTACAGTCCATTCATCATCATTGAAAGCTTGTGCAAACAGCCACATAAGCAAGCCATTTTGAAAAATTTTAATATAGCCTATAGCTAATGAGAGTCAAATATGTATTAAGAAGTATTAAAAACACAGCTATTTCTAATAATTTATTATGCTCACTCACAAACATATTGCACTCTTCACAGTACATTTGCCTACAGTAAGCTTACCAGTGAGGAAAAGATAATGCTTATCTAATGAGAAGGGGATATACTATTATTACATTACCTTTCCCTTTTCCACCCCACAAACTATCTGAATTACCCTCATGGAGAACCAGTGGCCCATGGACCACAGGCTGGGAACCATTTTTCTAGGTAGGTTCTTTCTAGACTGATTCTGATGGCACACTTCTGCAAGCAAGAGCAGGTTCCCCTTCACTTAACCCACTCACCCATACTATTATAGCTTGCAACTCCAGCATAGTCCTTGATACACCACACTCTGAATGATAAGATCATCTGCCAGGAATAATTAACAAACATAAATGTAGTGTATCTGGCTTTGTTCTCCTGCCCTCCAACACATAAAAGATCTTGTGTCATGTGATTAGAGGCATCTATATCATGTTTTTCAACAATGAGGAAAAGCCACTGGAAATGATAGGATGCATAGCTGTGTGAACTAGACTCGCTCCAGCGGCATCAATGGAGTTATGCCAATTTACACCAGCCGAGGCAGTGGTTGTGTCTTGTGTGAGGAAACCTGGAGTGATGCAGTGATTCTGTAAATAAATCTGTTAAAGTGCCACACAACTCCTTGTTGTTGTTTTTTTTACAGGACTAGACTAAGATGGCTCTCTCTTTTGAAAGTGATTCTTTTGTAACCCAAGGCCCTTTCTAGGGGTAGGCAGGCAAGGCAGTCCCCCAGGATGCCAACTTTTTGGGGCTCTCTATTGCTGCGCCATTTAGCTTTATTGTTTGCAGGATTTCGGCTTGGCAGATTGCCTAAGATGGCAAAGGAAGTGAGGAGGGGGGGTGTTACTTTGTTCTGTGTGTTCAGTAGCTCCAAGGGGGCACTGAAAACATTTTCCACCCAGGCCACTCAAATGCTTAGTATCACTCCTATTGTAACCAGTTAAACCAGTAGAGGTGAAGGGTGGTCCTGCACCTAAGACATTGTACCCAGATATGGGTGCTCTTGGTTCAAGTCTAAGCTCTGCAGCACACTGTCTGTCTGTCTACACTGTCTGCAGACTCCATCTGTCTTGGTGACAGCGTGTAGGGTATGTGCAGCTACCCGCAGCATGAAAAACAGGCTACAGTAGTACCAAAGCAGGGGTCTCAAACTCAAATCACCACGAGGGCCGCATGAGGACTAGTATGTTAGTTGGAGGGCCACACCACTAAAACCTTTTCATACGATGATATTGCAAATATCAGTAAAAATAGTATCATTGCGGGCTGAGAAAAATAGCTTTAGGGGCCACATGCGGCCTGCGGGCCGTCTCTTTGAGACCCCTGAACTATAGCATGTAGATAGACATGGCAGTGAAAGATCTGGCAGTAGAAAAGCAGCCGGGAAAGGCTTCTGTTCACAACCAGGCCCTTTCCCCATTGCTAATGAGATCAGTGCAGGTGTGGGATCTGTGTAGGTAAGGTATATAGCCTAAGGTTCTGGGATGCGGATCCCTCTCCTCACTAAATTGTCCCTCGTCATCTGCACTGCTATTGGTCCCCATGTCAATAGGGCAGGTCATTGTCCTCTTCACACCAGCACAGAGGTGAACTCTGCGCAGCCTTTAGCAAGTCGGCCATTCTCTCTCTCAGCCTCAGTTCCCCATCTGTAAAATAGGGATAATTATATTTCCTTCCTCCATCATATCTACTTGGATTAAGATTTCTTTGGGGCAGGGACTCCTTCATGTATTTTTACTGTGCTTAGCACAAAAAGGAACTTAGGAAAATTACAAATAGTAATAATATATGGCTGACTTCTGCCTTAACTCACATCCCATGTTTTCATTTTTCTCATACTGTACCATGCACACAGCCAGCACTTAGCAACTTGGAAGACCATCTATATTCTGGAAAAGATCAAAAGCTGGGGAAAAGCCTATGCCTTTTAAAGTTCTGCAGTTCACTTCATTATACTGTCCCAAATGCTGTGATGATAAGGCAGGGGTCTGCAACCTGCAGTTCCAGAGCCACATGCGGCTCTTTGACTGGCTCCAGGCTCCTGGCTCCAGGCTCCCACCAGCACCATCGGGGGACATTGCAGGTAGTTCGCTCCTGGCTCCAGCCCCCTCCCCACCACCAGGGCATCCTGCAGGTGGCCCATTCCAGGCCCCCCACCACCACTGGGGGACCCTGCAGGGGGCCCACTCCTGGCTTTGGGTTCCCCCTTCCTCCCCCAGGATGGCCAAGTTCCCCCCACCCCAACAGGATGCTGCACCCATTGTAGCTCTCAAAACACTTGGCTATTGAAGTAACTTTTTCGACTGGGTCTTCTTATCATTCGGGTTGCCGACCCCCTGTGATAAGGGTACCATCTGCCCCTCTTCCCCACCCCCAGTTTCAGAGCCTGGGTTTAGTTCATTTCAGAGGAGCACCTCAGTACCCAAATACAGCTGCACCACTGAAACGCCCCAGCTCTGCAGCAAAAATGAGGGTGTCTTGGCGCTTCTGATTCTAGTCCTTTTCAGAACGCAAGAGAGTCAAAAGTGGATACATAAGGAAGAAAAAGCAGTTAACCAAAGTGCTTTGAGTCCCAGGAAAAGTTTAGGTCCTCTATCAACTCTGGCTGATCACCTTCATGTCAACGTTGGTCCAGAATCAACTTCGACTGACCTCCTACTTTAGCCATACTGGTTTGCCCACCAAAAATTATTGGCGTTATCTGTATTACCGTGCTGCCAAGAGGCCCTGCTGCTATCAAAGTGTCATTGTTCTAGGGAGACCCCATAGCTACAGAGAGACAGTCCCTGCCCCAAAGAGCTTACACAATAAAGAGACATAACAGAGAGGAACGTGACTTCCGTAGAGCAGCTCACCAGCTGTACCATGCTCTCCTCCTTTGCGGACCTGTGTCCTCCATGTGCCCAACATGAAACAAAATGGTCACAACCCTACAGATCTGTCAATCAGTCAGCTGCAGGATGGGAGCATAGAAAGGACTTTTGTCACTCACCCTGTGCCATTGCGGGGTGCCTCAGACCAGGGGCATTGCTGGCACCGGGCTTATGGGGCTCAAGCCCCAAATCTCAGCATGCCAAGCCCTCGGTCTTCTTCCAGGCCAGTGGTGCTCCTGCCTCAGACACAGAGGAGGGGTGTGTTGCTGCTGTGAACGTGGGGTAGGATTTGAGGACGCAGCACTGGGGACTGATAGCTCGTGCCGTGGGTCCGCTGGAGATCTCTGGACACCATCATCTGTAGGGTTGGGGGGCAGAGCAGGAGAGGAGTGGGGTAGTGGATCTATCACCATGGCAGTCTCCAGGCCATTGGCATCCAAGAAGGAGCTACTGAGACCTGTGAATTGCGCTCCCCTGCAGAGAAACCCAGCCCCAACTCTGACCTGCCCAAGCTGTCATCTGATGTCCAGAATTTTGTCCTAAATTCATCTCTCCTCCACAGTTAATTTTCTACTCCCCTCCTCCAGGACTTCCCCTGTAGCATCACTAACCAGCTCATGCTGCAGAGGTGAAGGTCCTGGGCCTGTTCCTGACGCCCTAAAGGCAGGCCCACCGCAGGGGGGAAAAAAAAACACGACAAAGACACACGTCCTGTTGAGCTGCCAGAGGAACTGCAGGGAGATCAAAACCAGAACCAGCTACAGGGAGTTCTGATGTGGTTTTAATTTTGGATTCTGTCACTGGGAAAGTAATCAGCTCAATCAGAAATGTGGTGGAAACCCAGCTGAGAACATGAATTACTGTACATTCTGGACCACCCAAGACAAAAAAAAAAAAAAATACCCAAGTAACACTATAGCTTTTATCATTAGGCTTAGAATTATAGTTACAGCGAAATTATGGAAACAATACAAGGCTGTGTGAATGCTTCCATTACAACCCACATCCACTCTGCTCCCCTTCTCCACTCTGCCTCCCACCCCCAATGGTGTATAAATCTATTGCAAAGGTTTGATTAGGGCTGAAACTTGGGAAATGGGTGTCACTTTGTGGATGGAGCGACACTGTTTCCACCAGCAGAGGGTCTGGCCATTAATATAAGAAGCTCTGTCTTTGGATCATTTATATACATTTCCCCTTGATCAACTTTCAGAAAAATCTGTTTCAGGTCCTACTTAAATATGTCTATACAGCTTCTTTTTACTCCATGTTTAAAAATACGAGCCAAACCCTAAAGCGAGCTTGCAAGATTTGCTGGGGGGTTAATTTGCTTTCCACGCTGCCATAAGATGTCTAACTACTATGAACAAAGAAAAGGATAAGAACAGAGACACTTCACAAGTGGACCTGATTCTGCCCTCAGTTGCACCTCAAAAGTAAACCCACTGTAATCGGTGCAATTACACAGGAAGAGAGTGGAGAATATGGGCCTAGCCTGTAGACAAGATGAAATTAACCTCAGTTCCAGGAGACCTGTACAAGACACCTTATCCACCAGTTAAGCAGAAGTGGAAATCCCTGAAATAAGGAGCCAGATGCTCTGCTGATGTATACAGACATAACTTTGTTCATGCCACGGGAATATAACAATTTATATCAGCTCAGAATCTGGCCCAGTCTAACATATAGCAGCGAAGAATAAAGCACATTGGCTCTGTCAAAATAGTTAGGATAAGTCAAAGAGAACTCAGGCTGCAAAATCCAGAACTGGTCCTGGATGCAGAGTTCAAGTACGGCATAGGTCAGGGCCGTTTGCCTCGGATACAGATGGTCTGGGTTCGCGGCTAGCAATGAATGCAAACTCAGAAGTGGTCAGTGCTTTTAGGAGATCTTAAAATTAATAGCACAACTTGACTGACCAGCAATATCCAGACAGGATCACTCTTAACGTCATAGACGCAGCTCGGAAAGAGAAACAAAAGGAAAGGTAGGCCAGCACCAGCAGAAAAAGCTAACCGCAAGTGCAATAGCGTGAACTTCCAGAGTGATATTATGCCCTCCATACTGTGCAAGGTCAGTAGCGATAAATACAATCCTTTTTTCCTTCTATTTATTTAGTGAGAATGGGGTGCCAGGCATAAAATCTCTCTCTCCATACGCTGCCTTAACCCAGTTCAAGCTCTCACTACACGTGGAATCAGAAGCACATTCTGCTATAGTGGTGAAAGTACCATGACAACTTACAACACTTATTAAACTCTCATAATCGATCATGCTTTACCATACTGTTATTTGCCCTCAGGGCACAGACCACAGAGGAGGGGAGTTGACGGACCCTTTCAGATCCCAGCTTCCCAAGCTCACAAAGCCTCCTCAAATTTCTGGGGCAGGCAGACAGAAAGCCTTCTGAAAATACAAGTCACTATATGAAACAGAAGACTGAAGCAGGCCTGATTTGCCTGGCTTACTTCTGTCCCAGCAAAACGAATGGAAAATGCAAGGAAGAAAGCTATGAAGTTTTAGTAAATTGCAGTGAATGTATTTCAAGAATGAATCAAGACCCCAGTTGTCCAGGAATGATGAGAAAGGGACAAATTCCACCAGTGTACCTCCTCCTTTTAAGAGCATGGGTGGTTTGGAGATTTGCCTGCCGAAGTCCTAGCGTCAGTTCCTTTCGCTGCCATCCAAATGCACAGAAAAGCCAGCACGAGCCTGCATGTAATATAAAATTGGCCAATGTGTTGGGGCAATGCCATCCTAGAGCCTCAATCAAACAAAGCATCTCACACCTCCCCACAACAGACTCCTGGGGCTTGGGCTGCCAGCACAGATACATCTCAGAGTGCCAGGCCTGGATTGCAAATTGTTTTAAGAACCTCCCCTACTCAGAAATCCAGAGGCTTCCTCAAAAACGTATGCATGGATGTATGTGCAGTCACACGCTATTGCCCACCATAAGTGTTCAAAATCATAAGCTAGGCCCCAAAAAATCATGAGATTGACTTAATGAGATTAAAAAAATACATTTGGGTGGTTTTGAGTTGCCTACAGATTTCTGAGCCTCTTGGTTACACTAAGGTCATATTTTCAAAGTTTTCTAAAACCATGAGTTCTAGAAACTTCCTTGTTTTCAAAGCTGAAATCTGAGATTTTCATGTAATCTTCTAACTCCACAAGTTTTATGGACTCTATGGAAAACACCAAAGACTCATGATAAAACCTTGACAGTAGTCAACACTATGTGAGACAGACTGGATTAGCTAAGACATGGCTAATTCCATCCAGAGCTGGATGAAAAACACAGCTGTGTGAACATTTCTGAAATTTCAAAATGTTGCATGAAGAAGTTTTTAATCAAAACCTATAAACTGAGATAACAAAATAGTTGTGGAGTATTTTCATTTATCAAAAACCAGTGTTCACTGTATTTTAAAATTTCATCGATGATTTTAATGTCTTTTTGTAAAGAGTTTGATTAAAATTTCTTTAACCATTTCAATGTTTTCAATAAATTTCCTTTTTTCAAAATATTTGGGAAGGAAAAGCCTAACCATTTTTGTACTACTTTGATTGAAAAAAGCTTCGGGAAACACGAAACACTTCAAGAAAGGCAACATACTCCAGAAATAGTATGGGTTTTGAAAAACAGATCTCTTTATTCCAAAAAGTTCCACCCCCTCTATTCTATTATTGCATTGTTTAGAGTATTTAGCTTCTACAGTTCCACTATGTGTCATCACTTAAATGAATTAGTCATAGGTATGAGAAAGAATAAAGATAGTTGCTCCAATAAAACACATCATCTAGGGATTTTTTTTAAAAAAAAATGATTTTTAGATATTTAATTTTTTTCAAAGGCAATTGCTTTCTTAAAAGAAAGATTAATTCCCATCCAAAAGACTGTGTTAGGAAAGTGTTGTTAACACAGTTCCTTTTAGGTTAAGTCAGTTTTCTGTGGGACACAAGAATAAACAATTCTAGGTTTCTGAAGGGGCTGAGAAATGCACACAAATCATTAAGATTAGCTCATAATGCAGGTTTTGGATGACCAGCAGCGGCTGCAGAACTTTTGGAAACAAAAGGACACATATCGCTGGATTTGTGTGACCACCTTTTCCTAGCCCATGGGTCTGCAACCTACGGCTCCAGAGATGCATGTGGTTCTTTGGTTGACCCCTTGTGGCTCCAGCCCTGCCACGGGGGGACCCTGCGGGTGACCCACCACAGGCTCCCTGCCACTACCAGGGGAACCCTCGGGGGATCCGTTCCTGATACTGGGCAGGCTCCCCACCCCAACTCCCCCCACCAGAAGGCTATGCCCATTGAGGCCCTCAAAACACTTGGTTACAGAAGGAATTTTTAAAAATGGCTTTTCCTATCTTTCACGTTACTGACTCCTTCCCTAGCCTATCAGTGCAGAGACAGCCCAATGAAAGCTGCATTGGGAGTCTAAAAGCCAGTGGCAACCATGCCAGAAGCTTGTAACTCTCAATTGATAGTCATCAGAGAGAAACCATGCTGGAGTTGGAAAAGCCACATGGGGGGTCACTGTCAGGCAAGCATGTAGGGCCATTAATTATTTCCAGCCACCAGTGGTGAATTAATGCACAGGCCCATGAGCTCCATGCCCAGGGACTCCATCCAATCTGGGGGCCTCAGCAGGAGCACCACAACTTCAGTGGCAGTGAGGAAGCCATGACGCCCTCCTGCTCTTCATGGTCCTGCCCCTTGGCCAGGTTGGAAACTGGAGCCCAGCCATGGTAAGAGCTGCCCAGGGAAGCCAGGCTGCTATGGCGAGCCCCAAAACTTCCATCAGGGGTGAGGGTATCTGAAAGCAGCTCCCAGCCTGTGTCCCCAGCTACCAAGGGTGCACCATCCAGGGCAAATAGAGGGTCCAGAGGGATGTGTGTATATTCTGTGCTATCTACTTTAGGATTTTCTATAGCACCCATGACCAGAATACCTAAGCAAAAGGCACGTTATGTAAATGCAAGGTATTTTTGTTATTCTCTCCAACCTCGTTCAGATCGTGAGTTCACAAATGTTTCCATACTGTGGACCACATTTTGATGCCAAGACTGTCTTGTGGACACTTCCTTTCCTATTCATGACCGCTTTCTATTCCATTCATGATCTCCTTAGATCCTAGTGGAAACTCCAACAATGCTTATATGGAAGTGTAATACCAGGGAAGGACTGAATGGATTTTGGGCTTCCTTGAAGGTGATGTAAAAGGAAACAAGGAGGAGAAGCCAGAACCAGGGAACCAACCAGTTCTCTGCAATCTACCTACAAATGCTCCACACACTAAAGTTTGGAAACTTCTAGGGATAAACTCACCCAAAAAGCACCAGATGCAAACACCCACAAACTTTGGAAAAAACTGACCTGTGGCTCCACATCCAAGCTATACAGCTCAGGCCCAACACTTCATCTTCCTCTTTGACCTCCAGTCATCACTTTTGAGTTGGAAACACAAGTAGAATATTTGCCATATTCAAAGCAACAATGTCTACCACATGCAGCTTTTCTGCCTGGGACCCCAGCGTATCCTGCCATTCATTCATACCCTCCGTAACATCTTCCCATCATCTCAAGCCCCCAAGCACGTTGTCCATAAATTAGGAGATGTTGCAGAGTTCTTCTGGCTATTAAGTGAGGTTACCATACAGTGACTCCAATGAGACACTTCTAAATCTAGGCTTGAAGTCAAGTCTTTACTTAAAGCGCTCCAAATCAATAAATTTTTACTATAGCCATTGAGAGCACATAAAGTTTTGCTTACTCCATTATTTTAAATCAGAAGCGCCTTTATGCCCGATTCAAGCACAGCAGAAGTAATGTCAAATGTCAAGTGGTGGCAGCAGGAAATAATTATAAATAATTCACGTAGCAACTTTATGTCAGATCGGTGCCTGGATTAATTGTCCTGATTTATGTAGACTTGCATGCACCGCAGTTAGCTTTGGGAAAACAGAATTCCAGGGCCCATCGAGAATCTGAGGAAAACCGGAAACTCTGCAGACCCCAGAGAAGAGGAGGCTGGAGGCGTGTGCCATCTACAACCCAGCCTGTGCGTAAAGTTGACACATATAGCAGCATCCATTAAGTCTACAGAGAAGTGTCTATCAGATCTAAGTAGACACACTAAAGTGGGCCTATTGAAAGGGTGCTGGATCAGGCTCTGTGGACCCTACTGGCAACTGTTTTAAATTGAGGGGTGGATTTAGGTGTGATTTTAAGTCAAACTTTCCCCCAGTTTCCACCAACTACAGAGCTGGTTGAAAGTTTTCAGTTTCAGTTTTCTGAAACTTGGGAGGAAAAGAAGGGGAATGGGAGAGGAGGAGCTATGAATTTTTCCTCATTTAATTTATCTTTACTAAATAGCAGCATGGCAGAAAAGTAAGATTTCCAGCATGACTCAGGAAACGTATCAGATATGCAGAGACATGCAAAAACAGTGCAGTTTTGTGTAGTGCTCCCTTATTCATGATGCTCCCCCTGCGGCCTAGGACCTGGTGGAAATATGGTTGTTTAGAAAGAAGATGGAAGTAGAGAACATGGTGGGAACCTCATAAGAAGTTGGAAGGGACAGAAAGCTTCTGAGCAGAAAATCGTCCTGTGCTTAGAGCACAAGCCTAGGACTTGGAAGACTGGGATTCAGTTCCCTCCTCTGCCACAAACTTTCTGGGTGACCTTGGGCAGGTCAGTTAGCCTCTCTGTGCCTAAAGTCCCCCTCAGTAAAATGTAGCTAATATGCTCAGACTTTAAAGCCGAAGGGACCCATGTCCTTATAGGAAACGTTATCATACTAGTCCCGCCATAAACTTACCAAACACAATGTTGAAACAGGTTTTTCATTCCCCCTCTTCTCCTTGGAAAGCTGTTCTAGCACTTCACTCCTCAGATGGAAAGAAACTTTCATCTAATTTCTTGCTTAAATATAGTGATGGCCAATACACGTCCATTTGCTCTTGTGCAAGCATTGGCCCTTAATCTAAATAACACCTCTTCCTCCCTGATGTATATCACTCTGATTTTTGTAGAGAGAGCAATCATATTTCCCCCTCAGTCTTCATTTTGTTAGGTTAAACAAGCTGAGTTCTTTCAGTCTCCTCTCATAAGTTAGGTCCTTCATTTTTCTGATCATCTTAGTAGCCCATACTTGTTCCAGTTGGAAGTCATCTTTCTTGGGTGTCCGGCTGAGGAGCCTTGCCCACATACTCTAGGGTTAGCTGATCATCATATTGGGGTCAGGAAGGAATTTACTCCTCTCCCCCCTCAAAATTCATGGAAGCCCATTGGTTTTTTGCCTCTCTCTGTAGCATGGGACATGGGTCACTTGCTGGTGGATTCTCTGTACCCTGAAGTCTTTAAGCCATGACTTGAGGACTTTGATGACTCAGTCATAGGTTAGAGGAGGGGATGGGTGAGGTTCTATGGCCAGCGTTCTGCAGGAAGTCAGACTACATGATCATATTGGTCCCTTCTGCCTTAAAATTTCTGACTCTATGGCTGCACACAGCATTTCAGATAAGGTCTTAGTGGGTATGTCTACATTGTAAAAAATGGAGTGCTATTTCAAAAAATAAAACCTAGATCTATTTTGAAATAGTATTTCTAAAAAAGCCAATCCAAGCATCCCATTTTTTCAAAATAGAGAGTCCAGTGAGGACTCTCTATTTCGCAATAAAAACTCTGACTCCTCCCCGGACTCCTATTTTGAAACAATTTTGAACTAATTTTATTTCAAAATAATTATTCAACAAAAAACTGAAAATAATTATTTCAAAATATCTGTGGCTGTGTAGTCAGTCACCAGTACTCTGTTTAAAGGGGAATAACACTTCCCTACCCGTACATCCTCAACTTGATGCATCATAGGATTACAATAGTTATTCCCTACCTCACAGAGGGCTTACAACAATGAATACGTTAAAGATTGGGAGGGGCTCAGATGTTACTGCGTTGGAAGCCACATACACAGAAAAAAGAAAATGGTACCTCCTTGTCAATTCTAACACTTTCTCCAGAACTATGCGAGGCTAGTAAAAAAGACGTGAGCAAACCTCAAATGTTCCTAGCTTGAATCAACAGTCAAAATTCTCAGGCCCTGAGTCAGTAAAGCACTAATTAATTTCATGTTCTTCAAGTTAGATGCCTTGCCAAGGCAATGTGTAGATGAAGGAGTGTCAAATTCCTTTGCCATGACAGGCCAGATTTGACGTAAAGGTACATCAAGTGGACCGTACATACCATAATTTGAAATACTAGTGCACTCTTGCGGCTTCACATAGCGCTGTGTATGTGTGACTGAGCTCCACGATATCACACCCTCTCTCTCTCTCTGTTAGATAGTGGCGTCTCATTGAGCACAGTCGTGCACACCCAGTACTCTGTGATGTAGCGAGACCTGACGCCCTCATGGCATCGCGGAGCATTGCATGTGAGAGACACACTTTCTCTCTGTCTCTTGTTAGAGACACAGTGTGGTCTCACGGAGCACGGTCACAGGCCAGATGGAATTGGTTCTTGGGCCACATGTTTGACACCTCTCATCTAGATGCATGGATGAGGCCTATGTATATACCCTAAGTTTGGATAAACTTAATTACAGCTAGAAATCTCTAACAACAACAGGCTTTCCCATGATAAATCTGGTACTTCCTGCTTCTGACTGGGCTGGGCTGACCACACAAACAGTCTTTCTCACAGTCCTTTGGCACTGGCTCATTCTCTTTTCAGCTGGGGTCCAGACGCAGAGAGGTGCAAGCAAATGACAATAATGAAAAGAAGTGAGGCAAACCTCGTGATGCTGGAGGCTCTTCAAGGCTTTCAGACTCTTTGTTGGATTTGCAAAACTGGGACAATTTTTGTGAAGTTTTTTTTTCTGTAATTCAAAATGCATGTCCCCCCACCCTGTGACCACCAAGGGTGATTCCGTTATTAACAGGACAAGCATTTTTCTAGCAAAAAAGAAACCCTATGGTATGTCTGAGGGAGAGAAGAAACGGACCACCAACCACTGGCTGGCACATGTGAATGTCCTATGTACAGTTTATAGGATTGCTCTCTGTTCCCATTTTCCTTGCTATATATTCTCATCTTCAAATGCTTTGTCCAGTCAATGGTGGGTTTGTTTTTAAAGGAGATGGGCCAGACCCACAGAGCTCATAGCCAGATTCCAAATTTCCCCAGTTCAGGTTTGGCATCTTGTTTCCATGATGCAGAAAGCCTGAACGTGCAATGCTTCTATGGGAATCTTGAGCCAAACTTTTCCAAAGCTGAGTTAGTTGGCTGTGGTTTTAACCCCATTTCAGTCTCATCTCTGCTTGGACTATCCCATATGCCTATCAATCTCTCTTTGAACTGCTAACCCGTTTTAGTCTCCTTTTGCATAGTTTCATCCTGTAACTCTACTCCCAGAATCACTCTCATTCCTCTCCTTCCTTTGGAGCTACACACTTCAAATACTTTTAGGCACATATTATCCCCACCATATTAGTCATCCTTTAGATGAGTTCTCTCGTCTTTCCTTGTATTTCAGTCTTTCCAGCTTCTTAAATGCATTTGTTGTTTTCCTCTATATTCTCACCAATTCTGGCACTAAGGAACACAGAACTGAACATATGCAGATGTAAGGTCTGTCTATACCGCAAATGAGGGTGTAATTTCTAGGGAGCTACATGGGTATCTTCAAAGCATCTGACAAGTGGGATTGTCTCTCACAAAAGCTCATGCAATAAATAAACCTTTCAGTCTTTACGTGCCAGCAGACTCCTTGCTTTTTTTCCTTTACCAGACTAACATGGCTGTCCCTTTGGAACATGGGTATCAGGGGATTACACGGGTAGTGGATTAGGTTACCTGTCCCAAGCACCCACCTAGACTCCTGTGCCACCCTGACCACTGCAGCTACATTGCTATTTTTTGCACACTAGTCCAATCATATCTAGCCCAGGCATCTCTGTCTGAGCTGTAAACTACACCTCCTAACATAAAATACTCTTAAATACTCTTCAACGTACCTAATACTAGATATTATCACCTCCCTGGTTCGTGATTTGGTGCTTCAAATTCCATGCCACAATGGCTAATTTGTTCCCCCTTTAGCACAGCAATAAAACCTTAAATCCAGTTTGCAATTCGCTATCATGCTGAGGTCTCTTTCAGCTGTCTTGTGTTCCCAAGTATTCCCCCTCTGACTGAGTGAGTTAAGTTGGGAAGGTGTTTGCTTTCACTTTTAATTTCCTTCCTTTTGAGGCTTGCATCACAATCCTAACATGACTCAAACATGGGGCGCTTTCATGTGTTATGAATAAACACTGACCAATCAATGATTTATTTAACCCATGTTCAAAATATATGGCCAAGAGGGTGAGACTAAATGGTCAGGCGTTCATTGAAAACAGATCAAGACAACACTTTGTTAACATCCTACTTGACTGTGGGTTGTTCCCTCACATCTGGCCTCTAAGTGCCTCTATAAATCAAAAACGGCATTAAAGGATGAGAAAAACTTCAGGGTGACCACAGCCAAATACTGACATCTCTGCTCCTCCAGCAGTTTATCATGAAGAGGGAGCCTTAATATAGCAGAGCCAGTGACAGTTTTGCTGATTTGTTTCTCATGCAGACATCTTCATGCTTTTTCCCAGGCTACCTCCCATGGGATCACCCTTCCAAAAGGCTATTTCCCTCTTTTTATTTAGGCTCCCTATTAAAATTTACCATGGCTATGATGTCTCTCAATGCATAAAGTTTCTGCCAATCACAAGCGTGCTCTTGTTGCTGCCCAGCTCTTCTTGCATTGTGTCTGTGGAGGCTGCTGTAGCTTCAGGACATCAACTCGAAGAGTCCTGTGGCATAAACTCACAGAATTATAGAACTGGAAGGGACACTGGGAGGTCAGCAAGTCAAGTCCCCTGCACCTTGGCAGGACCAAGTACTACCAAAACCATCCCTAGATGAAAAGAGAGGCTAAAGAGGGATTCCAAACAGTTTCCTTTGGAGTTACAGGGGTTTATCTTGTGTGGCGATGGGTACTGTTTCTTTAAAACTGTCGCAGAAGTCAGGCAGGAACAGGTGATAAAAATTCAAGGCAGAATCTTATACAAAAGAAGAAAGAAACCAACAGAAAGTTCATGGGATTCTACTAGTGCTGATTGCAATTTTGGGAATGTAATCGGGTTTGTTGACAAATATATCTTTTCCTTGAAAAAAGCGGTGTTAAGAATTTGCGTGTTTTTTGAAAATTCATGACTTTTTTTTTTTTTTTTTTTTTTTTGCAATGTCTCTTCTGATCCGTGTTTTAACTGGAATTTTACTGGCAAACTTCATCAAAATGAGCATGGTCATTGGTGGTGGAAGAGAATCCTGGTTTTCAGAAGAAATGTTCTTCTGGACCTATTTCGATAACATTTTCCATTTTTAAAAAAATGAGTCAAAAGGCTTTGTGGAAAACAAATAATGGGTTTGGTTTGAACCCTGTAAAATGGAAACTATGACAACATTTTTCAGTTCATTTTTCATTCTTCAAAGCATCTGATGAAGTGAGATTTTCTCCCAAGAAATTCATGCAATAAATATATTTATTAGTCTTTAAATGCCACAGAACTCTTTTTTTGTTTGTTTGTTTGTTTTATTGAACTAGACTAACATGGCTGCCCCTTTGGATCTTGACAACATTTTTCACAAAAATTTCTGTTTTCAACCAGCTGTAGATTACTACTTTTTTCCTTATTTTAATAAAATTCCTTGATCAACTCATAACACTGATGTCTCTTTGCACATCATCAGCTGCTGGCATCAAACCTGGGACCTTTTAACTTTACTGCCTAAGCTAAAAGAAGCACCTTTCTTACCCCAGGCCATAGCAGGCTCATCGATAGTGAGCTGGCCTAGCCACCGCTAAATGCGAACAGAACGCTGAACGGAGCAGTCGGGGTTCCAAATATAAAGAAAAAAGTCATCTGTAATTCTTTACTGCTGTCACTTGATACGCTACTCTTCGATCGACCTCATGGACTGGATCCATATACTAACAGGCCCGTGCTCTGCCATTTCAGTCTAAGCTAAACCCAAAACATCTTCGTTTGTGGACCATGACACCCACTTTAGTCAGTCTTTTCTGCTTTCCCCCAGGACTGTGCAGTGCTACCCTGTGAATAAGGCAAAATAGTATCTTAAAACACGGCCTATGATCCATGTGATCTGACACTGAAGTCATACTAGCAACATTCTGAAATTAAAGATTAACCAGTGTCTTTAGAGCCCAGGTTTTACTACCTCATGGAAGGCCTATAAATTCTTTCACCATATATTTAGCCAAACTGAATGCTGAATATTTCTCAACTGTCAAAGTTAACTACCTTTTGTGTTTCATTTGAAAGAGTAAATATTTTAACTAGTTTTGCATCGATGGAAATTTATCAGATTTAGGGCCGCATTCTAGATTTTCCACTAGTTTAACTGAGAGCTGAATTTGGCGAACAAGCCGCAGATATCTTTGAATGAGTCATGCCATGCCTGTGCAAACATTACTTTTGCATCATCTCAGTGTAGTCTAAATTTCATACAATCCCATGCTGGGTCAGATGTGATCTGACTAACTTGTCTTCTCATGTACCCTTGTGAAATAGCATTGCCAGTGCAGAGCCTCATGGACAAAAATCTCCATCTCAAAACCACCACCCACCTACCATTCTCCCCAGACTTCGGCTTGCAGACTTTTGAAGAGCATTACAGAATACGTAGTATGGAGTCACCTCTATGGATTCCCTCACCTTGGATTTGCTTCTGCAATACACAGAATGCCTGGAATGCCATTGTTCTGTAGTATGAATAGCATTAATTTTAAAGGAACTATTATAATAGCTTTTTAATAATTCTGGGTTTTGCTATGTCCTAGAACGCTTCATGCTGCCTGTCCCTATAGTATGGAGGTACATCTTCTAACTTTTCAGGTGCTTGACACTCAAGCTGTTCCATGCCCCAGCTTTTTCCAGGCTGTGCATATATTAATCGCTTTGGTATCCTCTGAGCACTCATGACAGCTGGATTGATTTGCTACTATACATTTCCATGCAATTGCCACAGATCTGCTTGTAATCAGTGCAAGGTTGACAACATTGGTGCCAGTCTCACTGCCTAACCCAAAATATAACAGGCAACAAAAAAACTTTATAAGCCACTTGCAGACATAAGACTTGATTCTGCTGCAGTACCTATACAAGCAAACTCTTACCACTGCCTGGAGCAATATTGAACGCACTGGGGCTCTGCATGGCAAGGGCTCCACTCAGCGAGATCAGATTGCAGGTTTAAAGCCAAAAAATACAGTCAAATGTGGGTCCAAGACTGGCCTTCAGTTGAATTACTATCAAATTATAAAGGTAATTTTGAAACAATTGCCTAAATTCACACAAACTGCATGTTTTATACATTCTATTTATTTTACTGCACAGTTGTCAATTATTAAGTCTGTTTTTCCCCGCCATCTGCTCTGGTCTTTTAAGTGTCTGTATTTGCCTAAATTCTCCATCTTCTAAAAGTCCCAGCTGAGATCAGCCACTGTGTAAATATTAGGTGAAAGACAGTCACTGCTCTAAAGAGCTCACAATATGAATAGACAGAGAAATGGTAAACAGAGGTGATGAATTGCCCCAAATCACAGAACATGTCACTGGCGGGGTGGGGGGGGGTCAGAAACTAGATTTCTTGACTGCACATGCGATGTTCTAGCCATTGAATCACATTCCCTCTGTCTGCAGCACATTGCAGTCCAAAGTCACAACCTTTCAATAAACTCCATGCAAACAGACTCCAGTTCATAGAAGGCCTCACTGACTTTAATGGCGTTGAATGGACTTTCAGGGGTCCATCTACATGGACCTCCTTGCAGGACTGGGGTCTTCCACAGCAAGATGCTCCAGGCAAGAACCTTGTCCAGCTGAGAGTTTTTTCAGCAGCCACGAATAAAAATCCAGCAAACTTTTTAATGCTTCCCAGAAGAGCTCACCTCCTACTGATTAACTACAGTGCAAACTTCATAAAAGAACTGACCTCCACCATTTATGTACATACTCTAGTAATTCCAATAAAAAAGTAAATGACACTTTGCCACAACATTACTAAGTCCATATCCTATAAAACCATTCAGCAAAATGGAGGAAAGAAAAAAAAAACAAATAAGAATGAGGTGTGTTTAGCAAATCTTTGTTGTTATGACAAACAAGGAGTCCTGTGGCACTTACAGGCTATATTTACACCTAAAATCTTAGTTCGGACTTTGTTAGTCCAAACTAAGTAGTTTGAAAGTTAGTTTGAACTAAGTGTGTTTTTCTAGTTTGAACTAGCTAAGCTTTTTTTAGTTTGAACTAAAAAAATAGGTGCTTAGTTCAAATTTTAGGTTGAACTAGCATGTCTACATTGTGCTAGCTCGAACTAAATATGCAAATAAGTTCGAACTAAGCAGTTAGTTCAGACTAACCAGTCGAACTAAAAAAATTTTTAGTTCGAACTAGGCAAAGCCTTGTGTACACAGGGTTCAAATTAATTCAAATTAAGGATCCTTAATTCGAACTAATTTGCTAACGTAGACATAACCTTAAAAAACTAACAAATATATTTATCGCATGAGCTTT
This sequence comes from Podocnemis expansa, assembly GCA_007922195.1. Taxonomy (NCBI): domain Eukaryota; kingdom Metazoa; phylum Chordata; order Testudines; family Podocnemididae; genus Podocnemis; species Podocnemis expansa. The sequence goes on along the minus strand of ML682035.1, from coordinate 6,323,276 downwards.
CGTGGGACAAAGTCCCATTTCAGATGCATTGAAGGTGGGGGACCTTTTAGAATAGTAGGAAAATAAATTTAAGAAACAAAACTTGTTTATGTTTATAGTAGGGTGCTGGGCTTCTGTGTTGTTCTAATATAGGAGTCCACAAATGCACTTCGAGCATTTAGATACCATCAGACATGAGAGTTTTGCTTATTTCCCTGATTCTCATGCTCTTTTCATTTTCACCCAATGGGCCACAGCAGGTCTCTCAGCTGGCACACTAATGTTTCTGTACCCATCCACAAATAAATACAAGCACCCACTATGGAAGAAATGGGAATGTTTTTGAATGACACTGCTCCCAGTGTTCTCCACCCAGTAGTATTTGTTTAAGCTCATTGAAAGAATCCCTGAACATGCTTGAAATAAAATGTATATTTTTTTCTTTCCAAGCCGTGGGTGATGCCACCTATCTGAACACACAGTCCAAGGTATGTTTTCAATACACATCAAGAAAACACATCATTTGGCACAATAGTCTTCCCTTTCCTTCTTTGTCCTAGAACATGCATTCAAATTGTTAAAACAAACCCCTACCGGGGGTTAGAAAAGTGGTAGGGAGAGAGAAATAAAATAACAAGATGGCGGGTTTCAATCACTGCACAGAATCATAGAAGATTAGGGTTGGAAAGGTCCTCAGGAGGTCATCTAGTCAAACCACCTACTCAAAGCAGGACCAAACCCAACTAAATCATCCTAGCCAGGGCTTTATCAAGCCACATCTTAAAAACCTCTAAGAATGTAGATTCCATCACCTCCCTGCGTAACCCATTCCAGTGCTTCACCACCTTCCTAGAGAAAAAAGTTTAATATCCAACTTAGACTACTCCCCACTGCAGTTTGGGACCATTGCTCCTAGCTCCGTCATCTGAATGTCCCACTGCAGAGGCCTGGGCTGGTCACCCAGGACCAACCCCTGCCCAAGACTTTAACTGAGTACTTGGGGTGGATGGGTGTGCCATTGCGCCACGGTGGCCAAACTGCAATCTTTAGTGCACTGAGGCCTCACCTAGACTGCTACTGGGAGAAATGCAAGTGACATAATGTAGTTTCTGTATCTCCCATTGACTTACTTATGCTGATACACCATGGCATCTCCACTGTGCTGCATCAATGGGAGATGCCCCCTGGTTGATGCAGCCTTACTTCCTTTGGGGAAGTTAATTAATGGCATCAACCAGACTTCCACGATTGATTGAGCTGGTCACCACAGCCTACTCAGCTGATCCTTGCAGCCCCAACAATATAGACATACCCTAAATCTATCAAACGTTGTGTGTCTAGACTGGAATTTTCACCGATAGCTGCAATATAATGTACCATGTGTTGTTTATACAGTGCCCAGAACCACCGGACCTCAGTCTCTGTAGGAACCCACATGCTACTATAATACAAAAACAAACACTTATTGTTTAAGCTGCAAATTCTTTGGGGAAGGAACAGCATTTTGTTCTGGTTTGTACAGCACCTAGCACAACAGAGGCCTGGTCTATAACTAAGGCTTTGAGGCACTACTGAAATGTATATAAATAACAGCAACAGCCTTCACCCCACTGAAGAATATTAAGAGGGGGAAACTATGAGGTTTGAATATGAAAACTGACTGGAATTTTTGGAACACATTTTTTCCCAGTCCAAAAACGGGCTTTTTCTGACAAATGAATTTCTTGTTTTTCATGAAAAGTGACATCTTTTCCCTGTGTTTTTATTGAAATGGTAACAAAAGCAGTTATCAAAAGGGTTATAGATTTTTTTATTTACTCAAATGCCCCTATCTTGATAAACACATCAATAATGATTTCAACAAACTTTGAAAAATTAAAAAAAATACCATGAATCCAATGAAATTAGTCTATTTCAAATATTTGAATATGAAAAAAACTTTGAAATTTCATTATTTTTCATGAAGTATGGGTTTCTTTTGGTTGGTTGGTTGGTTTTTTTTGGACTGACTCTGCTGAATATTAGAGCTGGTTCCAAATTTTCCAATGGATAATTTTTTTCTGTTGGAAAATGCCATTTGTTGTCTTATATTATACAACTTTTTAAAATGAAATGGTTTGGTGTATTGATAAAACACTTGTTGATTGATGAAAAATGAGTTTATTATAAAATTTATGTTTTATGAGAAATTTCAGAATTTCAGTTGTTTTGTTCTGATTCAGAATGAAAAAGAAAAATTCTTCATAATGTCAGAATTTTCCGTGGAACAGAAATTTTACTTCCTGTCCAGCTTCGCTGAAGGTGGTAGAAAAGATCTCACATTGTTTGGGCCCTGATCTTGCAAGCATTTATGCTCGTAATTAACTTGTTTTTTTCATGCTATGCACACTTAACCCATGGAACTCATTGCCATGGATTGTTGTGATGGCCAAAACTATTACTGGGTTCTAAAAAGAACTAAACAAGTTCACAGAGGATGGATCTAACAATGACTATTAGTCAAGACGCTCAGGGATGGGATGCTCAGAAAGATTCTAAACTTTAAACAGAAACCAAGAAGGAAAGATAGAATGGATCTCACAAAATTGCTCTGAATTGAAGGTTTGGTACTGGCCACATTCGGAGACAGGATATGAGGCTAGATGGACCACTGGCCTGATCTAGCATGGCAGTTTTTATATCTTTACATTTGCTACTTATAGGAGGGGTCTCAAGCACGCAGCCTGTAGGTTGCATGTGGCCCCTAAAACTGTTTCCTGTGGCCCACAGTGACGCTGTTGTTACTGATATTTGCAATATCATTGTATGAAAAGCTTTCAGTGGTGTAGCCCTCGGGCTAACACATCAGTCCTTGTGCAGCCCTGTACTGGTCTTCATGCGGCGCTCATGGTGACTTGAGTTTGAGACCCATGACTTACAGGAATAAAATTAAGCACATGGGAAGGCATTTGCCAGACTGGAGACAAAGTAAACTAGCTGACATTTTGTATAACCTGTTATGCTGAGCAATGCTTACTTTATGTTCATCAGACTTTGACCGAATGCACCAAAACACACTTCTGATTTTGCTCCAGCAGTTATTGTCTACCTGGACAACAATAAAAATTGCCTTTTATGGCCTCATGACTTTAATTTCAAAGAACAAAGCAAGAGGAGTAGATGATATGTTGTTCTCTTTATTAAAGCACAAGAGCTTGTATTGAGCAAATAAACACTCTTTTTATTTAATGTTTATGTAACTAACATAACAGCAACAGAATCACGGCGCAAGCTGCAGCTCTCTGACTACAAAACTGCACCTTCCAAAACAAAGGTTGACCTTTAGTCGCTGTAGCCAACACCCATACATAAAGTAACAGCTGCTCCACACAACAGCGTGGTTGTCACGATGCTCATGGCAGCTGGTGTTTTTCTTAAAGTCCCCACTCCAGGAGTCACGTGAACGCAAGAGAATCTCGGCTTTCATTTAAAAGAAAATCTGTTTGTAGTCTACCTGGCTGCAAATCAATTTGAAAACATGATCCTAAAGTTCAAAATGTAGAAGACGGATAATAAGCTCCCAAAATGTTTTACTTCAATGGAACTGCACTAATATTCACCAGATGAAGAGCTTCCCCGCGAGCACTTTTAAATTGATTCTAGTTGCTCACCCCAAATCACCACCCTCTTTTGAAAATCTTGACCCAACTTATGCTCAGAAGCATAACCAAATTCACTTATTTTTTCCCCAAACGCCAAAGAGTTGAGCACTTAAAATTATGGGGATGAGGGAGATTTGTTGTTGCTTTGTTTTACTTATTTGTAGTTACTCATAAGAAGTTTGGAACTGCAATCTTTTCCCTTATCAGAAAAGTTTCAAGCAAGCAAGCAAGAGAATGACATAGAAGCATTTGTTCATGCATCTGACGAGTGTGTTGCAGCCCATGAAAGCTTATGCCTGAAGAAATGTGTTAGTCTTTAAGGTCCCACAGGACTCTCATTGGTTTTGTATGAAAAAGATACTCACAAAAAGTAATGCACAGAGCTTTCATGCGTATGAGACAGAACAGCTCAAACTTTGGCCCCATGAATCCACACAATTTTTTTAACTTAAATTATATTTTTTGGAATATTTTGGACAGTATAGATTTGACTTTGAGACCTAGTCGAGATGAGGTTTGCTGTACTTGTACCCACATACCCTCCCAATCTGCTGGAGCTTACACCCTCAAAAGAGTGCTTTTATCTGTATATGCTATACTAGTTTCCCAAATGAAATAAGCTATACTGGTAAAAGCATTTTTCCCCCAGTATAAACTGTGTACACTAGGATTTTTTGCCAGAGTTAAAATTTCACACAAAGGCTATCCGCCACACCTGACTTTCAGACACCGGCAAGAGTTTCTAATGTAGTCCCTGGCCTAAAATGATGAGACATAGAGAAGACATGATGAAGTGAGCTCAGGGATCAGTTCCAAGCTCTCTAGAAGTCATTAAAGACAAGTGATCCTAACGGTCAAGTTTAAAGCACACACAATCCTAGAAAACGTGGCAAAGTTTCCTCAAACAGAGGGAGAAATTCAGTCCTAGGGCCAGATCCTCAGTTGGTGTGTAGTGGCATAACTCCACTGAAGCCAACTGGTTCTGTGGACAAAACCCTTGGTGGGATGATTTAGTGGGAGTTGTCCTGCTTTTAGCAGGGGGTTGGACTGGATGAGCTCATGAGGACCTTTCGACCCCAATATTCTCTGATTATATGAATGCTGCACATCATGGAGGTTTCAAGTACTCCTCATCACTGATGCTCTTTGTAAGAGGGGAAAGGAGGAAGAGAGCCAGTTTTAGAGAATCTGATGCCCCTAGTGAGATTAGTTTACACAGGGGCCAGAGTTATGGGACCAGAGATAAAGAGTTTCTTCATGGGAGTGCTCCTTATACCTCGGTATCTTCTTGTTCTGGGTATGCCTAAGGCTTGCCCCTGAGGAGAAGGGCAGGTGAAAACAGCAGAAAAGAAGAATGAGGGGAAGAAAGGAAGAGGAAAAGGCAGCTGAGAAAGAGAGGAGATAAGGAAAAAAGACCGAAACCGAGAAGAAATTTCCAGAACCTTCTCTCTGGCTTGCAGGAAGTTACCCTTGGGAAGTTGAGACATGCTCCTCAACAGGGCCATCCCGAGGGGCGAGTGGAGTCCAGGGTCAACTGGCCTGTGGGCTCCCTCCAAAATCCAGAGGCTGGGCTCCACACTCCCACCCTGTCCTTGGGCCAGCTGGACTGCCCCCCAGGCTTGGGGACTGCCCCTGGGATGCCGTATCACTCTGCTCCGGGGGCAAGGCTGGAAAAGTTCCCCACGTATGGTGGCCCCCCGCCCTCCGCTGAAGGCAACGTGGGGCCTGCCCAATGACTGGGCCTGGGGTGGTAAAGCCCACTTGCCCTGTCTAAGGACAGCCCTGTTCCTCAAATATTGCTCAAAAGCTTGCTCCCTTGTACAGGTCGGTACATCTGCAAGTGGGACCATTAACCTGGCCCAGCCTTTATACAAGGGGCCTTTGTGTGTTTAATTATGTTGTTTAAAGCTGAATGATCTGTGACTCAGGGCAGAACAAACCCTTGCATCAGGGCCAATCCTGTGGACAAACCATTGATGGTTCTTCTTAAAGCTTTAATGTGGATTAAAAAGTTAGATCACGGATGCTGAGTATTTTTGACATTTAAACACATTTTTATGACTAGAGCACATGACAGTCCTTCAAACAACCATGTTGTTTTGTTTTTACAAGGCCTCCAATTAGCCCGTGTTGTTTAGATTGGTAATACTCGCAATGCATAAACCATCTTAGCACATGGCATATGAAAACAAATAACCTCCATCAGATGTGCATTTCCCGTGTCAAAAGAGCAGAGGGAAATAAGTGGCATTTTTTTGTAATAAACTTTCAGCAGATTTCCTCCCTGGTGGGTGCAAAGAGCATTCCAAAATGAAATACAAAGGAACACATGCCTGGCCCAAATCCCAGAGCCATGCAGCTCCAGGGTGTGTGTCTTCTGATTAAGGACTTCAAGATTTGACCTGGGGGAAATGCATCTTGCCTTTGTGAAGCCCTTCTCTCTGGTTTTTCTGATGGATAGCATAAGCCTATTGAACTCTGTGGCACACACCCCGGTGTAGCAATGTATGAGCGATGGTAGGCACAAAGTCCAGTTGAGCACTGGGGCAGAAGGATGGCCCAAGAGTGCAGGTACTGACTTAATAGTGTGGAAAACAGGGTTCAACTCCCTTCACTACCACAAACTTCCTGTGGGACCTTGTGCAAGCCATTTAGGGCCACATTTTTAAGGCATTTAAGTGCACAGGGGGGTTGTCAAACTCCCCTAACAGGAGTCAAGTTCATACCTACATCTTTTGGTGCCAAAGTACTTTACAAATCTGGCCTTAGCCTCTCGGGCTATGCTTACACAGCAATTAGACAGCTGCTTGACTTGGGCTCACCGGTCTAGGGCTCCAGGTCTGGGTTCCAGCATGAGCTGGAAGGTAAACATCACAATTAAACAGGCCATAATCCAAGCTTGAGTCAGCAGACACTGGACACCCATAGGTCTATAACTGCAGTGTAGCCATACCCTCAGTAGCCCATCTATAAACCAGAGATAGTTGCACTTCCCTGCCTCCCGGGGGGTGATTTCTCTCATTGGGTGTGGCGTAGAGCTCCATTTGAGATTCGTTCATCAATTGTATGTGGCAGACATCAGCCGTTCCAGTGCATTGTCCGTCAGAAGGTTCAGGGAGACCCATCCTTCTTCCAGTGGTGGATGGGGCATTCCTGCACAAGATGGTCCACTGTTTGTATTTCATTGGCTCGTGACCCAGTCACTCTCAATTTGGCCATTATCTGCCCATATGAAGACCTGAGCCACTCTCATGATAGGCCTGTTGCTCCTCAGGTGTTGAGCCAGCAGAGGCTGGAGGATCCTTTCATGAAGCAGGTGGAGTAGCTGAATGCTGCCTGCCTGGTTGCAGCCAACTATCTCGGGTGGTGGAATGGACCACCAGACATAATCGGCAATTCATAAGATGAGGGGCACAGGCATAGCAGGGGTGTTGTGAGAATACATGAGTGTGTGGAACTCTGCTAGTACCACGATAGGGGTCATGCAAGTCTTGGCAACGTACGCCATGTTGAAGGCAGCCAACCTACCTCAGTGTGGGAGACGTACATTGTTTTGCACTGAATGCTTTTCCATGGAATGTGATTTCACCTATCCAACCCCCAAAATATCTTTACCTTATGCAGTTTGTTTGCATCAGAACCACTATTTTCACAGTGATATATGCGTGACACAACAATGGGGTGAGCAACCTCCCGCATAGGTGTTGAGAAGTTTAAAAAGCTGCTGTGGGCAAGACTGGCCCCAGCCTTGTGGCCCTATCATCAAGTCAAGGGTGGTATCATGGGGTAAGACTTCCCCATCACCCCCCCCACATGCACACATCCCAGTGGGGAAGTCCAAGGGGCTAACAAGGGGAGTGAAGTACCCTGCAACTGCAGATCACCAGACTTCATTTCTTTGGCAATGAGTCCTGCAGGTCTGAGGCCTATTGGCTACATTTAAAGAGGAGGCAGCCCAATCTAATGGTCTGCGTAAATTATCGTCCTTGGAGTCCGGGTGGCACAGCTTAGCAGCCAAAGTCAGTAGTTGCCCTTTAAATTCAAGGCAGCATGACCTGGCACTCCACTGGGGTCGTGGGGCACCCACATATCTGTATGAAAGACGCTGTTACAGGACCTAATAAAACCAGCTACTCCATCAAAGGCTCATTCACCTACTCCTCCACCAATGTGATTTATGCCATCATGTGCCAAAAGTGCCCCCACACCTTATATATTGGACAAACAGGACAGTCTCTGCACAAAAGAATAAATGGGCACAAATCTGGCATCAGAAATCACAGCATTCAAAAACCAGTGGGTCAGCATTTCAATCTTCCTGATCACTCCATTGACAATTTACTAATTGTGGTGCCCAGACAGACGAATACCAAACCAAGGCTTCAAACAGAAGCTGCAGAGATCAAATTTATTTGTAAATTTGATTGCATTGCTTCATGGCTTAATAGGGACTTTGGATTTGTCTCTCATTACAACAGGTGATTTGATCTCATCTTCCTCTATATGCTGTTCCCTGTGCTTGAATATTTGCAACTGCTTTGATCTGCTGTTCAGTGTGACCTGATCCCATGACTTACTCTTCCCTGCATTTATTTCCTCCCATCCTATAAGCTCCCCCATCTTCAAAGCTCCTGATGAAGTGGGATTTTCTCCCATGAAAGCTCATGCGATAAATAAATTTGTTAGTTTTTAAGTGCCACAGGACTCCTTGTTTGTTTTACTGAACTAGACTAACACAGCTACCCCTCTGGATCTTTGTTCTTATGATACCATTCAGTACGTCTCACAAGCCCTAATGTACAAAATAGGGATTACACTGGTCAAATGTTCTTCCAGTTTATCTTCCTCACTTCAGTTAGACATCTTCAAAACTTGACAAATATTTTATTATCCGTGAACATTTTTAATGGTGCACATGGTTAGCGAGAAAAATCTGAAACCAGGAAGAGGCCAGTTACCAATTTGAAACTCCATCCAAGGTTGCCAAGTGCTTTGTGAATCTAGATCCAGTTTCAGACAAACATGCCAAACAAAAGAGATAACCTCAAAAACACATGAGGCTTGATGGCTGCCACTTGTGATGGACAGACCTGAAACAAAATATCCTTTCCAAGCTTTGGGAAAGTCCACAAACTCTAATTGCCCAAAACCCTAGTACGGACTTGTCTTCACTTGCGTTCTAGTTTGAGAGTTGCCCATAACCGAAGTCCCATCCACACAAAAAAAACCCTCATTTGAATGTCAGGTTTTGGCTAATGCTTGAATGAGCTCAATCGATCAGCTGCTACCATGATCACTGCATGGGTGCTGGCTAGTGGCACTCAATTGCCACAAATCCTCCAAAGATTTCTCACTGTTCCTCTATGGGACAGACAAGCTGTCTCACAACACATAGCGACTGCAGAAAGATAACCAGCACCATGCAGTGCTAAGAACCATGAGATACACCTCCAGAAGCTTTAGCACCGGACAAGCATGGCCCTAGTGCAGATGCAACAAACTGAGTGTTATTTTGCAGTGTGGCCACTTTCACCTGAATCAGAGAAATAATTTGGATACAAGTTCCTAAGGGCTAGTCATGTCATTCTACTTCACCAAAACAAATAAGGAGTTCTGCAGCACTTTTAAAAACTAACAAATTTATTAATCGCTTGAGCTTTCGTGAGAGAAAATCCCACTTTGTCAGACACTTGAAGGTGGAGAAGTTACAGAATGGGAGGAAAATAAAATGCAGGGAAGTGTAAGTCATGGGATCAGGTCACACTGTAACAGCAAATCAAAGCAGTCGTTTAGATTTAAACAGTGTGGAACAATATATTAGGGGAAAGGGAGGTAAAAGGAAGGCAAAATCACCTGTTGTACTAAGAAATTTGTATGCAGACGACTAAACTAGTTTGGGTACAGACTACTAGACTTGACTCAGTAGCAAGGACATACACCTTCAACTAGCGGCTTTGCTCTCCTGAAAAAAGGGCCGAGGACCGTGCCTGCCCTGCCCCCTGCTGCACAGCCTTGGCCCCGGGGCCCGATTCAGGTCCTGCCACTGCTGGCCAGTGGCTGGTGACCCCAGCGGGCCCGATGCGGCTCCAGCCGCTGCAGGGGCTGAGCTGGAGATGTGGGGGGCTGCAGCCCCTCAGGCCTTATGGCAGCAATGCTCCTGCCTTCAACCCTTTTTCAGTACAGGAATTAAGCATATATTCATGTCCCATTGACTTCAATGGGGCTTAAACACATGCATAAATGAACAAAGAGTCCCGTGGCACTTTTAGAAACTAAAAAATTTCTTTATCGCATGAGCTGTCATGGGAGAAAGTCCCACTTCATCATACGCTTCGAAAGCATCTTCAAAGCATGTGACAAAGTCAAATTTTCTCCCACAAAATGTGGCAAATAAATTTGTTAGTCTTTAAGAGAGGCACAGGACTCCTTGTTTGTTTTGCTCACCTAGACTAACACAGCTACCCCTTTGGAATTTGTCCTGCATAAATGCTGAGCTAAATCGGGGCCTTTGTGCTAACGCATTAGCATTCTTCACCCGCAGTTCATTCCAACAGGGCATGAATAATGTCCAGTAAGATTAATGAGCGTTTTCCTAATCCTTTAGAACGAATAGGATCTCTGGTACTATGGTAGTAGATATGTTAGAAGCTCATAGGGATGGATGGATGGATGGATGGATGGATGGATGGATGGCCAGCAAGACAATTTATTTTTGTCAACATCAGGTGACAAAATCAGTCGTAGGGTATGGAGGTGGATTATTTTTCATTGCCCTATTTTCCAGGAATAACCACACTGCAAATAAAAATCAGTTTTTCTTTATCATTAAACAGTGGAAAATAAAAACATGACATCTAGAATTATTTCAAAGATGCACAACAGGATCGACATATTTATTCAGTATCTGGAAACCAAACAAACAGTTGTATACTGTTACCTTCAATTTAAGCTTCTGGTCTTAAGTCTCTGGCCAAGAAAAATATTATCGTAGCTAGCTTGTTATGAAAATGTTTGAATAAAGAAACAACATCAATAACTTACAAAAAACTTCAACCTATAATCAGCTGAGCCTTAATAAGGTTCAAGATAACAATGAATACTTTGCTGCCAAGAGTATAAAATAATCATAAAATATTGTAACTGGTGAACTACTTCTGATTTATTACAGATTGAAAGCTAAGCGGCTGAACAGATGGATAGAGAAAATATTGGGTCTTATGTCAACATTTTCATAATACCTAAATCTCAACTCTTTAGATTTCAGGAATTTCACTATTTTTTATTTATGGTCTATATACAAAAATGGGAAAATATTAGGCCAGATTCTCAGCTGGTGTCAATCCATGTAAAACCATCATAGTCAATGGATCTATGTTGATTTACACCAACTGAGGTTTTGGCATAGTGTGTTTTTAAAAAGCAGATTTGGCAGACCTAATTCCTTGGTCAAATTCAATCATCTAAATTTAAGTGTAACAAAAATACAGCAAATAAACCTTTGACAATAAGTTGCACCAAGTTGTTTCCTTTTTGGAAAGTAGTTAGCTACAAGTAATTTCTAATTAAAGGTTTGTAGCATAGAGTGAATACACATTTTTATTTAGAAGCTGGAAAATCAGCTTTTTTCTTGCTCTTTTGACAGTTTAACTGAATGCCAGCAATATTTGCTTGAAGTCTTTGGCTCCATTAATCTAAACCCCTGCTATATAGATTGCCAAAACTGATGACAAATCCCAGTTAGCATGGATCATCCACTTCCCTGTGACAATATTTTTCCCATGACATTAGAACAGCAATTTTCCCCAAAGAGGGCACAAGTCTACCAATTCTCAGGAAGGCTTGAAAGGATAAGTCTGTGGCTTAACATGACTGATAGAGAGAGCTGAGACTATATGGAAACAGGAGGGATGAAAAATACCCTTGCTTGCACTCTAATCGGCTTTTTTGTTTGCACACAGTTGCTTCTAATATGGACAGATCTCCATAAGAAAACACAAAATTAGCACCTGTTAGGGCAACTTAACCTTCAGGGAGAAAAGCAAACATCCTTATGTTGCCTAGATTTTGAACCAAGGTTAAAAGAGCTGATTTTTGCCGAGGTTATTTTAACCCTTTTTTGCAGCGCACTACTGTGTATAAGCTAGTAGAGTTGCTCTGTTCGTCACTGAGATGTTGGCAATCAACAGAAGTTGGTCCAATAAAAGATATTAGCTCATCCACCTTGTCTTTCTAAGATCTTGGGACTGCCATAGCCACAACTATACTGCACACCCTTAGGTTACGTCTACATTGCAATTAGACACCTGTGGTTGGCCTATATCAGCAGGTTCAGGCTGCAGGGCTATAAAACTGCAGCGCAGCTGTCTGGACTCAGGCTGGACCCCTAGTTCTGGGGCCCTCTAGGCCCATGCCCAAACATCTACACTCCAGGTTTACAGACCAGTTGACCGAGCGCAAGTCGACTCATATAATCGAGCTTCAAGAGTTTTAATTACAATGTGGACATATCCTTAGAGTTGGGTGTGCCGGCCACTCTCTTATAAACACAAAACTACTGCGAAGTGCTTGGGAATTTTAAGAGGCCTGAAGGCATCAGAGGCCTGAGGCCTGAATAAAGACTACGGAGCTAAATCCAACTTTGAACTTTGCAGCTTCCCCCTTGCTCTGTAATGCACCAAGCCAAACCCCGAAGGCCCAGACTTCATGGTCAGGCCCATCTGCTAACAACACAGTTTCTTAATGACGGTGCATGGACCAGGCACCAGTCCTTGACAGTCACCTGACACAGTACAGGAAGCCCTTCCTCAGTAACAAAAAGATTAAGAATCAGCATGTGAATAGGCAGAAGTGTTTTATGTGCCGTATAGTCTCTTCTAAGGCCTCAGTCAGGAACTGAGGTACCAATATGCTAGTTTACATACAGACAAATCATGCAAAGATTCTCCCTGCCCCAGCGAGTTTATGATATAGGAATGTAATGAAACGATAAATGAATAAACGGGGGTGGGTGACAAGGTAACAGCAAAGACACATGAGAGAACTGAGTTCATCAGTGTTGGCTTAGATGGACCGGATTCATAACGGTTGTAAATTGACATAGTTCGATTGATTTCGAAGGGAAATGCTGGATCAGCTGAAAATTTGCCCTGCTGTGTTTGTCTAGATATGTGTATATATTACTTAGGGAAGAGGAAGATAAGAATTGCTTTTTAAGTGTCTCTTTTAGGATAAATAAATTTATCCAGACATCAGATGAACTGATCCAAACATGTTCCCAGAACCAGAACCAAGCCCAAATATTTCTAGATTTGGAAACGTGCTTAACGTTGTCTTTAATTGCTCTTTCCACACCTTCTGCACTGCTACTTGGTACTAGCTGGGATCAAACGTGGAAATCCTCTAATGCTTTGCGATAGACTGTTCCCATAGTGTGTCTCTTGAGGGCAGAAAATTTCATGACAAAATCTTTCACCTAAACTCTGAAGCTCCAGAGGCATTGGCATGAAGCAAACTTTATTCTGTGACTAGTTTCACTAACATCTAGAGAGTTTTGCCAACGATAAGCAAGTCTTTGCAGAACTCTGGCTAGGTCATGAGTTACATTAGGAGAAACGTCTTAGTATTGCTAGAGAGGAAAATCTATTCCACTATAACTCATCCAGCATGGAGACACTATTCCAAAAGCAGTTACTCCACTCTAATGATCGCTCTCAATTTCCCTACAAAGTCCTGGAAAGTTCTCCACAGCTTATCCACTAAACCCACGTTGATAATTTAATTCCCTCTTTCAATTTTTAAAGAAGGAGACTATATCAAACCTTGCTTGCGGGGCTGTGAGTCAAATTGCTATTTCCTTTATAATCAGTGGCAGCAGGCATTGTATCCTACCGCCCCTTCACTGGGAAGAAATGTTGGACTGAGTTATTTGGAGCAGCCAGCAGCTTTTGGATAATTTAGATGAGTGCACCACAGAATTCAAGTAATGACAAATATAAATGACGAAACCCACATCAGAGAAAAGGGGGCCTTTAGAAGCTTCAGGACAAAGACAAATTTTTTAAAATCGGTGTCTTATGTCTCCTAATTCTTTGCTAAGTCATTCATTTCATCAGAATCATTAAAATCCTCTGCTGGGAAAGTTTTGGGCTAGATTATGGCTTTGCCGCAAAGCCTGAGTAAGAGGTGGGAAGAAGTCAGGCTGCCCCATGGGAGATGAAGGACAGAACTGAGGCTTAGAGACCCACAATATTTTCCTTGTGCTTCTTGAGAAAGTTGAGGCTTTGCTTTAAAGCTCTAGCACATGGAACCAGCTAACTCAATGAGTGTCTCACCTCCCCACCCCATTCCCCCCCTCCTTTTTTTTTTTTTTTTAAGTTTCTAGCTCTTTTGGTCTCTGGAAAAAAAAAAAAAAAAGCTTGAATGCACCCTGAATGCTCAGAAAGCAGAAGTACAAAACCTTGGGCTTTTTTTTAAATTTAAATTTTATGGCTCTTAAGACAATGAGTTTTGGGGTGGGCGACTCATGGTGTTTGTGATGGTGCTTGCAGGGGGTTGGTCATACGGCAGTTCAGTCTTTGCACCCACTTGCTCCAGAAGGGAAGTGATTTTGGCCAGCCCTACATCTGACACAGATTATTTTCCCCACCCACTCCAGCTCCGTTGCCCTGACCAGTGTGTTTGGGGGCTAGCATCAAGGTTATATCCTGTCTCATCCCCTTACATGGGGCAGGCTGTCCTTCTTCCTACAGTGCACCCTGGGATATGGTTCATTGGTGACTGCGTATTAAAAGAAGCTGCTCACCTCCTTACACCCCATTACACATGGGGGATAAGGCTGTGTCCTTTAAAAACAGTGGAATGCAACGCCTTTCCCCTTATTCAGACTCAGGTCTTTCCTGTAATATGATCACTGAAACTGGAGCCCACTTATCGAAAACACCACACATTTCCTTTCTTTTGATTGATTAGCCTGCATAAAGAGGTACACTGGCAAAGACAGCAGCTGTCACAAAAAGACGACTCTATCCCTGGGCTTCGAAAGCCACTCTCAAGTAAGGGAGACCAAACTGTCAGGTCCAGATAAATTGCAAGAGAGCCTTGGGGATGCAATCCAAAACAAAAATAGACGCTTGTGAGCAGAACTTGGGGTATTCAGAGACTGCCCCAGAGAATGGAAAGTGAACTGATCGAACTAGAGGCTCTACCCACAGTGGTACCACTCGGCCATGTAAATTTGCACATGTGCGTAACGTGCGGCATCAGGGCCTCAGTGAGTCTATGGCGTTACCGTGGCTGGGACACCATTCAAGGGACTGTATGTCCTATCCCTCTCCGACAGAGGGCCCGAACTCGCTCCCGCTGGAATCTTCCATTTCGTCAGCACCACAGGCCACTCCCATTTGTTCTGCCCTGTGGCCACGTTACCCCGAAAGGCCGTCAACGTCAGGGTGTTGCTACCTACCTCTTCCCCGAGGAGAAACACATAAAAGCAGAGTGAGACTTAGTTTTGATTACAGATTAAAAGGGAACAGTCCCTAATATACATATAAAATGGTTTTATGGGGGATATATATCTATATATATATATATGGTTTTGTGTGTGTTTTTGAATAATCAGTATCTACATGGAAGGGTTCAATGTCACCCAACAGGAAGCTTGTGTACAAAAGCAGTGATCCTTGACTAAAGAACAGCGTACTTAACAGCTCAAAAGCAATTGTTGTAAAACCTGACAGAATTGTGGCTAGCAATCCTATTTTATTGTCATTGGTGCAATGAAGATTCAACACTTTCGGGGAATTTTACCTTGGGGAACGGTGGATATTTGATGAAGAAATCTGAGCTCAGCAGGTCATGGCCATGTTTACTGTTTCTTTGAGAATGTATATATCTTACACAAAATACAACCTGGGTCTTCAGAAGAAAAACACTTTACCTTTATTCAGCTTTGAATAGATCCCAAGGTCATATAAAATAATATCTCTGAAGTTTGCACAGTGGCTCAATAAATTAAAAGCAGCAGGCTGATGAGCTACTAAGTGCCTTTAAAGTCCCACCACCTGCAGCAGTGGTGAATTTGACTTTAGGTGCATCACTAAAGCCTTGATCCTGCAAGCATAAATAATCTACCTTTCCTTGCAAGGTGCTGAAGCACTGATGTGGTTATCTGATCAGCTGGGACAGAAATAATTGTCCCCTGCCCAGTAATCTGAGCAGATGAGCTATTGGCTAGAAGTGTGTTTGGGAATTTCATTCTCAAGGACAGCGGTCCAAGGGATTAGGACACTCGCTCTGGACTTCAGAGACCTGGTCTCGGTTCCCTCTTCTATCGCAAACTTTCTGTGCAACCTCAGGGACGTCACTCCAGGTATGGCTCCGTGGTAATCACAGGGTGGAACTGCAGCTGGTCTAGACACTCCCTCGTCAATTTAGCAAGCTTGGGAGCCAGAAAAGTGGAGCACAGGCTTTGCAAGTAATTGCCCATGGTTGCTGGCAGGTGGGAACTGCCTGCTCTGACACATGTACCGCCATGGCTTCGCTGCTACAACCTACCCAAGCTGACTGGATTAAAGCTACCTCAGGTCTCTCTACCCAGGATTGCATTCACATCCCGTAATTGCAACGTTGACATGCTCTCAGTGTCTCTGTGCCTCGGTTCCCTTCCTGTAAAATGGAAATAATTTGCACTCCCCTACTCGACCCGGATGTTGGACAAATAAAGACATTTAAGGCTGTTGGGCCTAGACAGTTTATGGATGAGGCCAGGTATGTACATTAGATAGACTCCTACCGGAGCTGGAAGTAAATTATTTGCATATATCACATGATATCTATCTTGGAAAAGCATCCCAGGTTGGCAGAGTAATAATTTGCTGAGAGCTGAAGTAAAGGCAATCTATAGCTGCAGCCTTCTCTCCTCGGTAGTATCAGCGTCTGGGGACAGGGACTAGCCAGCCCAGATTAATCATGGTTATTCACTGAGTCAACTCTCATTTTCTTTTAGAGGTTTAACTTTGTATTGAAAAACTTGAGGGAGGTTAGAAGATGCCAGAGGAAAAAGCAATTAGTGCCCAATAATACCACCACCCCTAAAAGGTATTTAAAGAAAGTCAGAACCACAAGGATTAAAAACAACAAGAGTCCTGTGGCACCATAAAGACTAACAGATTTCTTCAGGCACCAGCTTTCGTGGGCTTCACCCACTTCGTCAAATACGGATTAAAACTGATCTCAGCCTAGGACAGGAGAGCCAGGACCTCCTGATTTCTAGTCCCAGTTCTGACAATGACTGGCCACATGGCCTTGGTCAAGTTGGTTTTCTGCCTCATTTGGCCCAGGAGTATGAAAGGGAAGTCAATGTATTTTTACATTAACCAACAGTGTCAGAAGAACATTGGGGAAGTGTTTTCAGGGGTCAAAAAGCTCTTGCTAATGCTGATGCTTTTAAATTAGAAATATTATTTACACACTAGTCAATTATTTCCAACTGTGTCATATGTCAATGTCATAAATTAATTTCTTGGCTGTTAATAAGGCTTCCACGTGCTTCTATTTATTCTCAAAAGCCGGGTGTCTACAGTAAAGCAGCACAGACCTCCTGGCCTTAGGATATTTCAGTCATTACACATAACGGCGAGTGATGAATGAATTGGGCTTTAGTTGGCTCTCGGCCACTGACATTCATTAGAGTTGAGCAGTTAACTGCAGATTGATTTGAAAATGAAGCCCAATAAAGTAAGTCCTGATCCTGGGAGCTGTTAAGCACCTTTGACTCTAGATGAAGGCAAAAGCAGCATTTATAACCTGTTTGCACTGGGCCGTTTCATGGGCATGGAGGGTTTTAAGCATCTCTCACAGATAAGGTCATTAGGGTGCATTATTTTTAAATGTGCAATCATAGCATCCCAGAAATCTGTGAACAAAAGAGCCAAATTCATTTCCCCCCGGGGAAAACTCTAATAGCCACAATGGAGCTACACCACAGATGACGCAGGTCTCAAGTGCCACCAGGTTACCCTTCCTACAATAGTTGCAGGTAACATTAGGTAGCCATTTCATTTTCTAGTGCACCACCCTGGGGAGGTTAAGAGGGAAGAAGTGAAGGATTAAAGAATTCAGGGCCTTACCTGTAACATAAACTAACAAACTAATGTCACATCCTTACATGTTTTGACTCTGAAGATAATTATATCTCTACCTGGGAATCAAATGGGTTTCCTAAGCTCAGGTAAAGATTTCGCTCTGGTCTGTTTAGGTCTTAGGGGACAAACTGCCTCTATCCTCCTACCTCTGATGGTCCTGGGAGCCATGCCCTCATTTGACAGATGGTGGCCCAAGACCAGGAAGAGTCTGGTTCCTTTGTGCAAGACCCGTGTCTGAGACACCAAGGTGAGAGGTTGCTTTTGGGCAGGTGAGATCACAGCCCATGGTTTCTCCTTAAATTGCACAAGGCCCCAAGGCAGCTGGTTTGCACTGGCATATCCTGGTGCCAACCTCCTTCCACAAAGATGCAGGGGGGGTTGGGACTATTTGCACAGTGGAGATGCAAGCCAGGGCTTGCTGTCACCTGCCCAGCACCCCAAAGGATGCAACCTAGATGGGTCGAGGAAAAATCACTATGCCACTGTCTGCACAGACAGAGGTGGCAAATGGGTGGGCAGGCTTCAGACCGCCCCTCCTCCCAAAATGGCCATTGCATAGTATTCAAGAAAGCAAACTGCTCTGGGAGCCGTGCTCGGTGATGCCTGTCAGGTACTATTCAGGGCAGGAGGAACCACAAAAGGTGGATACTGTTTTAGCAATATATGCCAACAGGGCCAAATCCATCCTCAGGCGCCACTCCACTTACTTCAGTGTAAGGCTGTCCACTGGACTACCCTCCAGTGGTGGCTTTGATTATAGCACCTTTTTAGAAAAGTCCCTTGGGCTACGTTTCCCAGACTCCTTAATTAGAACCTGGATGTGTCTGTCCAGGAGAATTTAAAACAAAGCATGGTGAACTGAGAGCAGCAAACTTCTGGGTCTTTTCTCACTACAAACAAAAAATATCATAAGTATACAGGTGAATCAGATGCTATGGTGACAGAAGACATACAAGTAGCCAGGCTAACTAGAAAGAGATGCTTTTAAAATAGCACTATTTAATTATTTTCTTTGCAAAAGAGTTTAGAAATATGAAATCATCTTCGTAATATAGCCATGAGGCAGGGAAGGGTTATTATTCCCCTATTACAGATGGAGAAACTGAGGCACAGAGGGTAAGTGACTTGTCCAAAATCTCAGAGAGCGCCGACGTCAGAGCGGCTATCAGATTTTAGGAATTCTTAGCACTCAGTTCTCCGCTCAAGTCATAAGCTCACACCTTGTCTTCTTTGTAGCACCCCTTCCCTACTATACACACAAACAAACCTCCTCTCCTAAGTCCTCTCCTGTAGGCAGACCAGGCAGCTTGTGTGGAAGGGGTCAAATTACAATGTTCAGAACATATATAGAAATCCTTTATCTGAAAAGGGATTAGGTGCGGGGGGAGGGGGGAATCCCTACTTTAATGAAAGTCTAAATGGGAAGACCCAGGTTATACTGGAAGTGAGATTTCAGAAGCATAAGGAATGAATGGTCTGCTTTGTGTCTGCAGCTTTGATCCATCAGTTCCTTCAACAACAGACTTGTTAATCTTTCCAATGTTGCTTTTTCAAAAAAGACAAACACAGTGGATAAATGTAAAGGGCCAACCACATCCCCTCCCATAGGAAGTCGCACCACATGGGCAATTCGGCCAGTTAAAGAAAACAACTCACTTTATTTACAGGGTAAATCATTTTGACTTATCTTGCAGGGGTTACTCACAGCCAAGTGACAGTTTCTCCCTGTTGCACAGTAAATGGCTGACTGGGAAAATGTTTTCCTTCCCACCATGTAGAAACAACCAGCCAAAAGGAGATGAGGGAAATCTTCATTTTTGTAATGCACTGTTAATGCTCTCCTAGCTGACAATCACACGAAAGCTATAAAGGCCAGAACTCCCCTCTCCTGGCAATGACAACTAGAAATCTGAACCTCTACAGGGATTTTGAGCTAAGTACATTTATGCGAGTTAGATCTTTCAGACTTAGAGGGTAAGGTAATTATTAAAACAATTTTTTAAATTAAATTGTGTTACTCTAGGAGGAAAAAAAAAACTCTACCTTTCCTTTTCATCTCTATTGTGACCCAAAAACCATATACATCTTTCTCACCTAAAGGAGACATGCATGGGTGGGATAGGAGATTTTTAAATAATGGCTATTTCAAAACAAAGACACAGATTGTTTTTTTCCATCACAGGCATTTTTCCATGCTCATCAGTTTTATATGGCTGACTTAATCCATCTGTTTTTTAGATATGTGAGGCTTACATATAAATAAAAGTTTGTACAGTTTTGTACACTACTAATCATTGTTTTCTCCCAAACAAATGTTTGCAAGAGAGGAAGAGACTTGGGATCAATCCTACTTGAGTCAAAGTCAATGAGAGCTTTGGCATTTATGTTGGCAGGAGCTGGATTCAACCCATTTGTCCAGGTTCTGACTCCAGTCACAATGGTGCCAATGAGAGTAACTCCACTGGCTTTTTAGGCCACTGATAATTGCAGGTGCTTACATCTGTTCTTAACTTTTTGCAAGTGCAGAATCCCATGCACCGCTACGGAGTAGGGACCGACTGGCTAGGCAGCAGTCTGGCAGAAAAGGACCTAGGGGTTACAGTGGACAGGAAACTAGATATGTGTCAGCAGTGTGCCCTTATTTTCAAGAAGGCTTATGACATATTGGACTGCATTAGTAAGAGCACTACCAGCTGATCGAGGAAAATGATTACTCTCATCTGTTCAGCATTCTTGAGCCCTCACATGCGGTAGTGTGTCCAGTTTTGGAGTCCCCACTACAAAAAGGATGTGGACAAATCTGAGAGAGTCCAGCGGAGGGCAACGAAAATGATAAGGGAGCTGGAGCATATGACTTATAAGGAGCAGCTGAGGGAACCAGACTCATTGAATCTGCAAAACAGAAGATGAGGGACGAATTGATAGCAGCCTTTAAGTAACTGCAGTGGGGGAGGCTGGAACTAGGCTATTCTCAGTTGTGGCAGACAACAGAATTAGGGTCATGGTCTCAAACTGCAGTGAGGGAAGTTTAGGTTAGATGTTAAGAAAAACGTTTTCCGTAGGAGGTTGGTGTAACACTGGAGTGGGTTACCTAGGAAAGTGGCTGAGATGATTTATTTGGAGTTGGTCTTGCTTTGAGCAGGGGGCTTGACTAGATGACCTCCTAAGGTCCCTTCCAAACCTCATCTTCTATAATTCTTCTCTGTAAATGTTTGAATGATTGAAACATCAGGAGACATGGAATAAGGAAAGCATTTTCCTAATAAAGGTCTGCACAGAACCTTGCACATTTTGGGCAGTCCTGCAGTATAAATAAAAATTGTAAGAACTGACATTGGTGTAATTGAGGTCTGAATCTCTGTATCTTAAAAACTTGGAAGGAATATAGAAGAACATAAAATGGCCATAGTGGGTTGTGCCAATGATCCATCTAGCCCAGTTTCCTATCTTCTGACAGTGACCAGCAAGTTCAGAGGGAATGACCAGAACAGGACCATTTATTGAACTATCCATCTCCTATCATCCAGTCCATTTCCGGCCATCAGAAGTTTGACGCTCAGATGCCATGCTAATAAACCCAGTATAAGTAACTAGTGGGAGGGTCAGCAGATGGATGGACCGTTGGGATAAGTAGTTTTGGTTTAGGGTCAGTGAAAGATCTGGCACCAATCATTTTCCTCTCTACTTATGCACAGATGTACCACTGTAAGATGCCTCCCACAGACTTTATTAATGACTCTATTCAGTTAAATTGTATTTAATTGAAAACACGTACTTAAATCCCTCTGATTTCAAGCTTACGTCTTTTGCTGAATCAAAGCTTATATATGTACATATAATTAGATATACATGATAGGGCAAAGTCCGTTGTGGAACTTGGATCCCACGCTACAGAAAGAATGAAGCTGGCACTCTCAAGCAAGCAAGTGGAAACGAACGTGTTGTCTGCATCCCAATAATTCCATACATAAAATTTGCTTCCCTCCCCACCAAAATAGAGAAGCCACAGTAAAGACTAGAAACCAAGGAAAGTCAGGGTAGAAAAACCAGTTTACGTCAGTGGTGCATCCAGCCCTCTAATTGTGAAATGACAGTAAAAAATGGGTGTCTGAATTTTGGGGTCAAGTTCTGGTAAAGTTCATTAGTTTAATTTGAAATATGAAAACATATTCTGATTTATAAGCTGCAGATCAAACACACAGGTGTTAAAGGCATTTTTAGCTCTAGCCAGAAAAGTGTATGAACAACCAATTAATGAAAAATAGAAAATGTAACAGCACAGTAGTGTTCTCATCACCTCGTAGAAACGAAACAACTCAGTGAAATTAGAAACACAGAACTTTCCAGCAGACTCAACCTCAGCAGGTAAGAAAACAACCTTGAATCCTGCTCAAGTCCAAAAATATGCTTCTGTTTTGACCTTAAATGGTGTGATTTACTGTAATAATAAATATTCTAAAGACTTTCCCCTTAAAAGGGTTGAAAGTTGAAAGTTTTCCCTGTCACTGTTAGCTGGATTCTTAAAGGTAACAGCAAAGCTCATGAAGGTTGCTTAAAGATTTAGAATACCTTACAAGTACATTTCCTCTTTTATTGTTAATTCACTGTGTTTAATATCCCCCTTGGGCCCCATCTACACAGGTAAATTTACGATGTCCAAGGACTATATGAAACCACAAGGCCTGTCCACACTATACACTTAGTCCTCAACTGGAGTCAAAGAACAGTTTACACAAGGTGAAGTCTGACCCAATAGATACAAACATATTGTAGGACCTGGCTGTAACTTTACTGTTACATGCCCAGTTCCAGCTGGTAGGGTAGACTAGTCCTTGACTGCATTTTGTAAGCAATCATCCTAAATTGCAAGACAAGATGGGCGAAGCAATATCTTTTCCTGGACCAGCTTCTGTTGCCAACACAGAAAAGCTTTTGAGCCACATGGAGCTCTTCTTCAGGTCTGCCAATCATTTCTCAACCAAGCTAGTGAACCAACGTGTTGTAACCCAGTCCCATGACATGCTTGTACTGATGGTGTTGACGGGGCCACAGTTGTGCTCTGACAGGACTATGGGACACGTGGGTATGTTATAACTTCCCCTGCACAAACCGGATGTGGCTTGTGCTCTGTCCACAAGGGCTGTAACAACTACAGTTAAGAACTCGGAGAAAAGTTGAGGGCCAGTTGTGGTTAAAGAGGTTTCTAACATGGGTTGCTAGCTGGCTTGGATGGCCCTAAGCACGGGAAGGGCAGTATTCAAAGCCAGTGCTGTTCCTTAAATTCCTACATAGCACTGGTGTTTCAAGACAGGTTTACCCCATGAGTAGTGGTTGACCAAAGCCATAGTTGAGGCTCCTTTGGACACAAGTGACTTTAAACTTTACTTACAGACTATTCCTAAACATATCTGCGACTGTAGTTCCACTGAATTCCCTGTTACACCAGCAGCAACTCTGGCCCCAATTGCCTCGTCCTACTTATTTTTATCTTCTTCCATCTGTAAAGCATTGAAAAGATTCAGGGTCAGATCTAAACTGGTAAATTGTTGGTTTCATTGACTTCAGCAGAACTGCAACCATCAAGAGCAGCTGAAAAGCTGGCCCTGATTTTTTTTCCCCTTTTGTTTCTCATGAAACAAATTATGCAGTTCAGTGGTGGTGCTCTGTTTAATCTGTAGCATCAATAATCATATACCAGCAGTAGAGTTCTAGGTGAAGAATTATGTTTTATTTGGCCGTCAACTCAAGAACCTCAGAACCTAAGACACTGTGGCTACCATATATTTTTAAAAGTCTTTCACTGCTGAGCAATGGCTTTAAAAGGCAAGACTCATATTTTTAAAAGTCCATGTACAAAAGGACACATATACTTCTGAACATACACAAGTGGCATCCATAAAGCTTCAGATGCTCAGGTACATATTGGGACTGTGTGGATGCAAGGCATCTTTGCCTGCAAATTGATTTCTTGCGCGCACATACACACGGAAATCCTGGCCTCTCTGAAGTCAGCGTTTGTGTGTGCAATTCAGACCCATACAATTCATACCTATGCAAAAGTACATATGCAGGATGCCTAAAAGATTCAGATGCTGGCGTTCATGTCACCAAAGGACTTTCAATATCCCACCTGTACTTCTAGACATTAAGGACTGATGTGCGTTCTTTCAAATTATAACAATTTTCACTGAAGACAAGCATTTCTGAAAATGACTCATCAACATTGCCTAGAGTCTACAGAAGTATGGGAAAATATGGGTATGTCCACACGTTCATTTTAAATCGAAATAACAGTAGTTACTTCAATTTAAAAAAATATTAGGTCCACATGATGTTCTTTTGAATCGAAATGATGAGCTCCATCATTTCAATTCAAGAGATGTTGAATAGAAATAGGTTAAACCTACTTTAAAGCGAAACATCTGTTAAATCAAAACGGTTATTTAAAATAACGCAGTTCAGACGTGTTATTTTGAAATAACTTATTTCAATTTAACGCAATTTGCCCTTCTCCTTCCCAAGGTGCTGTCCTTTTTCTATATATATTGGGTGGGGGCAAGGCCCTTCTAGGGGGCCATCTTGCTACACCTCCCATTGTGCTCCTTTCCTGAATCGAAACAGCAAGTCCTCTGTTTGGACTTGCTATTTCGACTTGGAGGTTTTTGGCATTGACCTGTTAAATCAATTTAACTTAAATCAATTTAATAATTTTTATTTTGATTTTATTAAATTGATTTAAGTTAAATCAATTTAACCATGTAGGTGTGGACATAGCCTATTGTTTTAGTTGATGTTCTAAAAGGCTATGCACAATGTGTAATAATTAAACCGTTTCAGACATAGGTGCTGGAACTGGGATGCTGGAGGCACTGCCACACCCCCTGGTTTGAAGTAGTTTCCATCATATACTGGGCACAGCATTTGGTTAAATGGCTGTCAGCACCCCACCAGAAAAATAAGTCTAGCACAGCACCTTGGTTTCAGATTTCCAGGAAATGACCTAACCACATAATTGCTCACCAAACATTAAACTTTTAATAATTGCATTTTATAGGAGAGTATCATCAGCTGTCCCAGTTGGTGTATTTTATAACAACTGGGAAAACCCTCAACAAAAGGATGCTAGAAAAGATCCTTTAGAAATAATGCCAAATGCCTTAATTTTCTTTCCATGCGGCAAAAGACGATTTTCTGTTTCTTGTGAGGTACCCTGCTGCTTGGTTTATAATCCCTGACAGAATGGGAACATCATGGAAAAAAGCAAATGAGACAAAATTAACTTTTTATTTATATATTAGTAATCTTAAGGCCCACTGTGGCAGATTAAATCTTGAGGAAAAAATCAAAAATTGAATATTTTGCAACCCACATGCCTTGTTTATTATGTTCACTCTGACTATAATATTGAAGAGACCCTATATACCATGTGTTGCAGCTATGTACAGAGTTCCCAGCTACGTGATAATTTGAATACGGGGCCTGATCTTGGGACAAGAACCTGCCAACCTTCAAAATGATAACCAAGTATTCTTAACAAACCACCTAACTTATTAATAATCTGTATGTTAGACAACAGTTTAGATAACTCCCAACGATTTCTGATAGCAAGTACTGTCAGAAGAGACTGAATTCTGATTCATGATCAGTGGATTTTATAAGGGTTGGCATATGAACTCCAAAGGGTCTAATCCAAGGCCCATTATCTTCAACAAGGCTCTAGCCATTCACTGGACTTCAGACCCCATATATGTGTTAAATTTATAACACAGAAAGAGCATTAGAAAACAGAAAAAACACCTCTGAACTTAAGTTCTTCAGTGTGAAAGCTGACTTGTAAAATGTGTTTGAATACCATGTGTACCTATAAAATACACTAATCACCATAAAATAAATAACACTAATATTAAAATACTTAACACTGATATTTTTTCAAGATCCATAGTGGATCCCAGCCTCATGCTGCCATGGGGAATTTCACCATTGGTTTCACCCTCAGGGTATGTCTATATTTGCAAGTTAGTTCGAATTAAGGCAGCTTAATTTGAATTAACTTAGTACCTGTCTACACTAGGCTTTCATCCATTTGAACTAAGGAATTCCTTAATTCGAACTAATGAAAGCTTAGTTCAAACCAGTAAGACCTGCCTCTTAGTTCAAAATAAACTAACTTATTAGTGCAAATTAATAAATTTGAACTACCTTTTCTTAGTGTAAACATACCCTCAGAGTCTCAGGGAATCCGAGTCAGAGAATTAAAGGCCAAAAGGCATCACCAAATCATCTAATCTGACTTCCTGTACATAACAGGCTTTGCATGCAAAATTTAAAATCAAAATTAGACCAAAGCATTACAGCTCACAGACAGCCAGCAGAAATTCTGGACTCTGGGGTAAAACAGTCCTGACCCACTTCTTCCACCAAAGGCCCCACCAATGGTCCACCTCTGCTATACCCCAGAACCCTCCTCCCCACCACTCAGTCCCTCTCCTCTCTCCCACACCACTCCTTACCCCAAGGCACTGAGTGACAAGGGAAGGGATGCAATGAGCAGTGACGGGGCACTGAGCAAAAGAGCAGAGGAAAGACACAAGTGGTGAACGAGAGCAGGGAGAGGAGGAGCAACACAACTAGCAGTGAGCAGAGAGGTTGAGCAAGGCCTAGGGTAGAGTGTGGCAGGGCTGCGGACAGGAGAATCTCCTGGGTTATTGTCCCCTTTGTCCACACCCCTTGGCAGGCCTGCTTACAGGAGACTAGATTATCATGTGCCACAGGTACACCAATGCCTTAGGCCCCTGCAATGGCAAGGAAATGATTAAGAGAGACATACCAGCCTATCCTAAAAATGACCTGCAGCCACACACTGTAGAGGAAGGCCAAAAAAACCAAACCTCAAGGGCACTACCAATCTGACCTGGGGAAGATTCCTTCGCGATCCGTTAGAACCAGCCAGCCAAGCACGCGAAAGAGAGAATGGTCCATGCTATGTCAGAGCACTGTCGCCTTCCCGTCCCCCAGCCAGTGTCCCATCTCCAGCTGTGGCCATTGCTGATGCTCCAAAGGAAGCAGATTTAAAAAGATAGACTACATGGAGGATTAGAAGTGGGGGGGACCCCTGGAGATTACCATGTGAAACCCTGAAGCATGAGCTGTTAGGAGCATAAGACAAACCAGAAGGGACCCCGGCCTCTGAAACTTGCATCACAAGTCATACAATTCCAGTCATAAATGAGTTATTTGTCCCTACAGCCCTACTGAGATGCTGCTTCAGAACCTCACTCCTCTGATGGTTAGAAACGCTCTTCTAATTTCCAGTTTTAATTTGTGCATGGTCAGTTTATATCCATTTGCTCTTCTGCCACCATTATCCTTCAGTTTAAATAGTTCAATGAGAGAATATTCGTCAGCTAAATGGGTTGTGGTCTCATTATACCAGCAGCCTAACCGTTATCAAGTTTGTTTGTTTTTTTGCAGGCATCACAGCAAAGGACAGTTTTAAGGAGGGATGTAGAAAAGATAATGCATTAATTCTGTGGACATTCACAGGGAGCTCCTCCCCAATATGAAGGGAAGAAAGGACAAAGGCTATGTCTACAGTAGAGGACTCAGGTAAGTTGACTTACTAAGGTCAAGTTAAAGTTGACTTTATTAAGTCAACTTAGAGAGGCCCTATTTCTTTAAGTCAACTTTATAAGTTGACTTAAGCCAAGGGGCCCATTTAAAGTCGCTTAAAATGGGTTCCCTGGCTTAAGTCGACTGTATAAAGTTGACTTAAATGGCTCTCCTACTTTCAGTTGACTTTACTAAGTTGACTTTAACGGCCACATTTTGTTAAGTCGACTTGAAGGGTGAGAATTAAGTCGACTTCAGTAAGTGCTTAAGTCAACTTAATGAACTCCAAAGGTGGCCCTGGAGTTGCTTAAGTCGACCTAAGTGTGTCTAAGTCAACTTAAGCCTCCAGGGTAGACATACCCAAAGATGCTTGTTTGATTTGCTTTGTCTTAAGACAGGCCTACACTGCCAGCCCTTTTTGGCAGCAGTTGAACGTAGATATGTAAGTCACCTAATATAACTTGCATACCTACATTCAGCAAATTTGTTACCATCGTTGAAGACCTGCCCTTATTGGGGAAAAGGAAAAGAGCAAGATAGAAGAATCAGAAAAGGTTCACAGTGTTTAGTTAAAAGTGCACCAAATGTTTGAGAAATCACAGCAGTACAATGAAAAAGTGTTTAGATTTCTGCTCTCAAAGGCAACATTACTGGCTGACTATCAAGTATAAATGGCTCTATTTTTATTACTCTCATCCGCTCTCATATTGCTTGCGTGTTCATCTGCTGCAAATTGTTGAGAATGATGCCTACGCAAACAGCCTCACTGAAATCAAAGGTAAGCACAGGGATGCAGGATTGTAGATGGATATTTGTAAATTCTAAGGGTCTACTTTTATGTTTGTACAGAACCTTGACCAATGGGACCCCTGCCTTGTCTGGACCTCTAAGTGCTACTCCATTATACATAAAAAAATTATTATTACTACTTTACTACTAAGTACCCCATAACTCCCATTTGCAGTCTAACAGCACTGGTGCTGTGCACTGATAACAGATGGTCAGAAGCTGAGTCGTACAACTTTTCCACCTTCTTTGTTACTTGTGAGCTACCAGGAGATTTTCACTCATGCTTAGAAATTTTGAATTTTGCACTAGCAATGTTGGGAACGTCATGGTTTCTTAGGGGATGTAAAGGCCTCATTTTGCAGGCCATCATGTTGACTAACTGCCATCAGTTTAATATGTCAAAACAGGTCAGTTCAGTATATCAAAACAATAACAAGCTGCAGCCATTGGTCTCACTTGAATACAAACGCTTAGCTGGAATCAGACTGGCTCACCTCTGTGTAAGCATTGCTAAAATAGGTATTCGAGTTCTGCAACTGTGTTTAGCTTTTAGTGAATGCTGGCAAATTGCTGCCTGTGTTAATGTCAATAACAACAGCCATAGCCCGCTTTGTAAGATAATATATGAGCATTTGCAGTAGAAGCCTCTGTGATGGTATATATCACCAGAAAGCAGAGGCACTCATCAGCATGAAATGTTCTCATTCAGCTGAAGGGGTTTGGTCCTGCCTTATAAGGAGGACCCATCCATGCCAAACAAACTATTGTGGAACACCAAAGAGAACTAAAGACTGCTGTTTTCACTCCCCCTCTAGCAACAAAGAGGAGACATGCAAGTGAATTTCTCCCATCAGCTGCCTCTGCAAGTCAAGGAAGAAAGAGGTAAAAATGCTGTCAATGAGGAACTCGATGGCTATGCTAGATGGACTCTCAAGGACAAGGTTTTCTAAGCATAAGCAAGAGATCCCCAGTGTTTAGTACTAAAGGACATATAGAACTTGTTTATTCTAGAAGTTCCTGTTGAAACATAACATTGGAACTCATTTGTATATATGTATATTCACATACTTTAACTTTTTAAATAACCCTCATTTAATTTTCCCAGATGATAGATCTTTAAATAGTTTATTTTAGGGTTGCCTTTGGCGTGAGATTGAAAGTGCAATTTATGTGGTATAAATCACAGGTCCTTTGGACTAGGAATAACCTGAATATTTCTGACATGTTCCAAAGGGGGTATTTGTGTCAGTCTACTTCAGCAAAACAAACAAGGAGTCTTGTGGCAGTTTTAAAGACTAACAAATTTATTTATTGCATGCTCAGGGTCACATAACTAGTTAGCATGCCAGAGTCTCATTTGTTATCAGAATTAACCAGACAAATCACTCAACCAACTAAGACAGATTAATAGCTCTTTCTTGATTCTGTGAGTAGTGGCAATCGTAGTTGGGAAGCGATTTGCCCAGTTAATTCCCATAACAAAAAAGATTCTGGCATGCTAACTAGTATATGACCCCGAAGCATTCAATAAATAAATCTGTTAGCCTTTAAAAGTGCCCAAAGCCTCCTTGTTTGTTTTGCTGAATATTGCTGTGATCTTTGGTGTAAGGAACCCTATATCATAAAGATAAGCTTACCTGCATGGCAAGATAGACCAGAGTACCTAAGGGGAATTGCCTGTGACTCCATGTTAAGGCTATTTTAATGCCTGGGACATTTACTAAATGTGGAATTTACAATCAATTTGGGGTCTGTGCTGTTTCCCAACAGTCTGCCCTGGAGCTTGGTGCCCACACTGTTAAACCACTGCATGAAAGCTTTACACCTTGATCTGGATTCAGTGACGCTTTTCAGCACCTGGCACTATAGTGTTGAAAAAAGGAGAAGGAAAATTACTGTAATAGTGAAAAAATACTTTCTCAAGGGTATTGTTTTTAGTTAATGAGGAGAGTAATCCACGCTGAAATTGTGCTATCCTTTAAAAATCTGTTTCCTTCATGAGAAGTGAATTGTATTCCTAAGCCACCAGTCAAGTGGTGGGCAATTCACCGCACTACTCTGTGCCTCACTTTCCCCACCTGTAAAATTGAGATAATGTTCTCTGTAAAGCACAGAGAGATAAACAGATAAGAACTAGCTATTACTACTCTTTGTAGCAATAAAGAGCTATACATAACACTTTAAGATAGGCCTAAAAAAATATATCTGTATTTCTTGTTGCCATGGCCACCAGTTTAAGTAGCCTATCACCTAGATTCACTGCATAAATGTAATGGAGGATTGTCCTTTGGCAACCTAATGCAAAATTGCTGCCACCTATGTGTGAGCCAATTTTGTCCACCGCTGCACTGAGACATTGTCGTGTTAGCTAACAACAGAAAAGAAAAGAATGGGTTGTTTTCCCTGGCTCTCTTGAAATACATATTCGAGTTGTGATGCTTAAAAAGCAGTAACAGTCTGTGAAAGGTAGCCTTTTAGAATATCTAAAAGACTGCCTGAAGCTCCAGGATGAAGACATGGTCAACAAATCTTCAACCCCAACACAATAGGTCAGTGGTTTTCAGTGTGCCATGAGAACTGTCCAAGTATAGCATGAAATTTTGTACAAAGGTGATGAAAGTCAGAGTAAAACAAACATTGTTTCATCTTAAACAATATTCTATCAAACCAAAATTACAACTCATGAAAATTAATCATCAGATTAAAAGTGAGGTGTTGGTCTTTTGATTCTAAAATGTGAACATTCTAAATGCAGGTGGCTAATGAGCAAAATTAAGATGTGTATTTTTTTTCCCAGTAGATTTGAAACATTAATGCATTTGATCCTTCTTCAGCATGTTGCAAATGTATGCAGTATGTTGCAAACTACTCTAGTAAGACCGTACCCAAAGTAAATATAAATAAATATGACATTTCCAACAAATCAATTAGCTGAAAAGTGGGGGTGGGCCATGTAATTATGTGTCTCGTTGAAGTGTGCCATGTTATTGAAAAGGTCAGGAACCACGGCAATAGGACATCCTACCTGTCCAAGAGCCTATGTGGAATAGAAAAAGATGCATATCTTCCTGGACTTTTGCCATTGGGAACTGAGAGATATAGGAACAGACCCACTCCTTCAACTGCTGCTCTAAGCAGCATGCACAATCATCACATCAAATACTTTTTGTGCATTGCATCAAAAACTGGCTTGCAACAGTCTGGGGGAGTCTATAGAGAAAGTACTTAGCCTTAAAAAAGACAAATACACAAGATAGCTAGCAATGTGGCAGCTACCCTTGGAAACACCAGGGGAAAACTCAACATGTACTGACTTATTTCCCATGCTAAGGTCTTTGCCTTGTTGAAATATTAAACAAAAATAACTTCTCTTATCTTTGAGCCAGCAGGATACATTCATCATTAATGGAACTCAACTGAAGTCAATAGGGTGATGCTAGGGTGGAAAAGATTAATCTGGCCTAATGTATTTTCTGTCTCTGTGGCCTTATTGATAACTGCTTTAATTAAAAAGAGATAGTCAGTCTGCACAGCTGTTCAGGAAAAAAATCCAAATTTTTTTTAAATTTCTTTTGACAGTTTTTGTGATTTTTTTTTAAATTATCTAAATGTTATTGTTTTCTCTATGCAAAAATAAAACCCCTTAAAATTATTTTTGGTCACTTTAATCACACAAAAGAACATCTCCCCCTGAAAATCATTACTTCAAAATTTAAAAAATCAATTTCTCACAGAATTATCCTGAAAATAGATGTACTAAACAATAAAGGGAAAACAATTTTCTTCTATTTAAAAATATTGATAAACGGCAGTTAATGTTGATAATTTTTCATGAAAAAAAATGAATGTAACAAAAGTATTTTAACAGCAGTTTCCTTCAAAAAAACTCCAACAGATCTAATAGGAAGGTGACAAAGTATCTCCCTCCAACCTCTTAAAAGACCCTCTTGGTAAATGAATGGATTAAAACAAAATGAAGCTGTGCGTTGAATGGCAAATCAAAATGTTCCCTTTCATCCGTATAGGCTTGTTCTGCAGACTGTCTGGTTCACCAGCTGTATTTAGAACACATGTTCTTTACAACACAGAATTCAAAGAATTTAGAAAGAGGAAAAGTTGACTGCTGAGGAATGGAAAGAGCGTGTGATGAAATATGGAAGCTACTGAACTCTGTAGTCTGGGGAAGATGCATTTTATGTGGCATGTTATATTGCATGCCAATCAATTACAGTAAGGCCTATATAAACACATCATGTGAATTCTGACAAGGAGTTGGGGTGAAGCAGGGTGTCAGGGTAAAACAGAGGATAATAAAATCACTTTAGATTTATTTCTCTAAATTGGAAACTTCATGCTTACACCTGACTAAATCATCAGCCTGAAACTTTAGCTCCACTCCCCCAGAAAAAGTATGAAACCTTATCCCATATTTGTTTAACAGAGGCCAATCAAACCAGCCTAATGAATTCTGCAGATGGAGGCTGCCGGTCTCACTGGACTGTTTTATTCTGCTGGGCTTTATCAAACTTGTCTTCAGATGTACCCATCATTTTCCTCTTTGAGTCTGGCTTCTCCTGGATCAGCAGCTAGCATGTAGCTGCTCTGATTTACTCAGCCCCCAGGAGGGGCATGTACCCCAAAGAGGTTCTTCCACATTAGCCACGGCCTTCACACAAACACTAAAAAAACATCACAGGTGGCCAACAACTGGGTCCTGCAGATGGCAGCTAATACATATCCCTGCACAGCCCAGGTTCTTGAAACTCTGTTGTGGGTCCCTTTCTTTCCAGGCGTGGTACTCGCCATTGTCATTTTTACTGGCAGTCGACAAGTCTCCTCTTTGCAAAGTGCAACATGACTTTTTTTTTTTAGTCTAGCATAAGGAGCTGGTTAAAAAACAATAAATCAGCAGTGAAACGTGGATAACAACCTTCTCTGTAAAATCAACATGGATTGTGTTCCTGCAGGGAGTCTTCTGACAGCCTCACTGAAGCCTAACTGCTCGCAGCCAGATTTGCCAAGCTGCAGGAGTATTTCTTTTTTGTCCCTTTTCCTTTTGTACGCTGTTCTGCTATGTTAGAAAATCAATAAACAAGGCCTTGACCCTGCATAACTTCAGGCATCCTTCACAACCTCTTTGTATCTGTCTTTTTCCTTCTCTTTTTTTAAAATCCACATTACACATGCAACGAGAGTGGAGGGGAGCTGAATCTTGATGAAAGATGTGTAAAACTTGTTTGCAACAATATTCCCTGACAGGTAAAATCAAATTAGAAGATGAATGGCCCATGGAGCCTGCAGGGAGAGCAGGGGAGCTGAGGAAGAATATAGGGAAGCAGGAAATACCTGAAAAGAAACCATATGTGGTGTGGAGGTGCTAGAGATTAATCTGTGAAAATTCATTTTGCTTGTTTGGGTCTTTTTAACTTGGAAAATCAAAAACAACTTTTTCCATGTTGCCTTTATTGATTTTCTCTCTCTCCTTTTCTTGGCCCTTGCTTCAGCTATGGTCTATTTTTTGCTAATTTCTTTCCCCTCCCCGCCCCCAGGTTTTCCCTCCAGCCGACTCTGAGGGCTGGCTAAATTGGGTGATTAAAATATAGGAAGGCCTCCAGATTCCCCTTAGGACTGTATTTAATATCTGTAAAACTGCCACTTTGCCTTGCCAAGGTAAACATCATCGCATTCAGTTCAAAGGTGAGCGAACCTAAATGTTTCCCTTAGCCTGAAAGGAATCTGTCTTGGGACTCCGCGCACCAGGCTAGAGGGAGGTGAGGGTGGGCCCCTGGCCCTCAGCATGGTGGCCGGTGAAGCATCTGTGTACACAATGCTCACGTCTCCCCCACAAATACTAAAAATTTCTCATTAAAAATTATTGCTGTGTCAACATGTGAGGCCACCAGCCCCCAATCTGGAAAAGAGGTTCTGGCTTTTTCTTTCCTTTAGCTGAGAAAGGAGCCCGCAGGGGGGGTAGGGGGGGATTGGAAACGGAGCTGAGAAAAAGATGGGATGTGAGCCTAAAGTCATCTGCTGCTGGGCTTTGCCTCTCTCCTTTCTCCCTTGTCACTCAAACTGATAGTCCCAACTGTTCCACTTCATCTATTTTAAGTTACTTGCTACCCAGACTTTTTTCCCCTCCCCTCCTTTGCTCTCTATCAAAAAGGCTTATATATGTACTTCGCATGGCCAGAGGTTAAGCAGCATTTGGTGTTGCTTTAAATGGAAACATGATTTTAGGTAATTTCTGTGGGTTGCAGCTGAAATATCTTAACATGACTTTCTGGAGCAAAGATTTTCCACTCTTATCTATTCATGCCCACACTCAGGCATTGATATACCAAAATTTGCCCAACCTGTAGGTTGCTTGTCTCTATCAGATGGTCAGGAATTCACATCCAAACACCATCCGGGTTTGTGGGACAAAGATTGCACAGAAGTCAGCTCAGGATGGGTTTTGAGCAGGGGTGGACAATAATGCTTACGGGAGGGCTGGTATGGCAGGGGAGAGGAAGGGGGTAGGAGGCGGAGAGCTGGCGGGGGGCGCATACACAGACGGGGGGAAGGAAAGCATGGTGGGAAAGAGCTGGCCCCATGGCTGGTAGGGAGCTGGTGGGGCAGCAGGCAGCAAAGAACTGGCCCCAGGAATAGTGGAGAGCTGGGCCCGGGACAAGCTGTGGGGGGGGACTAAAGGCATCTGACAGCCCAAATTTGGCCAGCGGCCAGGCCCTAGGTTGCCCACCCCTGGGTTGAGTATGCCCCCAGTTAAGTGGGTTTGGAGGTTTTCTCCAGTCCAAAAAAATAGCTTAAAACAGAACTATTATTACGAACCTACTGGGGGTGGGTGAGTGAGGGACAGGAAATTATACTAGACGGGGGAAAAAAAGAAGGTGGGTGGAAAGGAGCCTGTCCAGTAATGCCGGGGGGAGGGCAAAGCAACAGTCCATGCCTGTAACAATTATCTCTGAGGAGGGCTTGGTGGTGGGAGGTCAGCCAAAATTCAAAGCTTCTGAAACTTTCCGTGTTCTCGTTATGTCGAATCCTGTTCCATGGTGCATGCCGGCTTATGCCTAGATGACATGAAATACAGCAACGTGTAATTAACCTGATGTAATGTAATATATCAATAAGTTAAAAAAACCCAATAACTTTCTTTGAGGTCAGGTACCCACACACACCATTCAAACAGTGGAGACCTAATCCAAATTTATTGGCATTTGTAACAGCTGGACTTATGCCTCAAACCTTTTAAGTGCCTCTTTGAGCGTGTCTTTCATTAAGATGGAGTTGAAAGTATGTTAGGTCCATAAGCATGAAAATAGCTATTTAGATCTCCTAGAGACAAAATCTACCTTCTGTTTACGCTCATGAAACCTCCATTAATGAGCAGAATTGGGTCTTCAGTGGCACAGGTTTGCCCAGGTTTTGTTTACAGTATAGCCTCTTCACAAGACAAAGTACAAAAATATTTTTTCAACCATACATATTTTAGTCTTTGATGCCTCCTAATGTCCCTGATGCACCATCAAAACCTAAAACAGGAACTAATGTATCTTTTAATCAGCAATGCTCACACCCATTTACAGGTCCCAATCTAGTATAGGATGTTAACACATGCTTAATTTTGGAGTCAATGGGACTACTCACATGTTTAGATGTTGAGATTGATTGGGGCCATAGAAAATTGCCTTGATGTAAACAGTAATGCTCCCAAGAGCTGATGAAAATATATTTTTATTATAAACACAGAGAGGAACTGTTTTGATCTGAATTTTATGGGGAACGAGCTTTGAACTGACGCTTTTTCACGGTCAGCTCTAAACAGAAACTGAACACCGCTGAGACTGAATGACTGTTTGAAAAGGCAGCACGGAGCCAGGTTGATGTTTGTATATAATGAAATTCAGTATCAATGTGATATGGACATCATCCAGCCTCTGAAACACATGGGGAAGAGTGCAGAGTACTAGAAGATAAAATCCAGGGGCACAGGGAAAGGAGCATCTCTCAATGCCAATCGAGGAAAAAGTTTGGAGAAATTTCTGTTTTTAAATCCTGGTTAGAAATATTTGAAAAATACACTAAGATGCCCAGATATAAAATATACGAATACGAGCACACTACAGGGGAGACACAATGGGCCAGTTTCGGCTCTCAGCTATTATCTGGCAACCTCGCTAACACAATAATGCAAGCGTAATGTAATAATACAAAAGCTCATGCGATAAATAAATATGTTAGTCTTGAGTGCCATAGGACTCCTTGTTTGTTTTGTAGCTAGATAGTATTTGTCACTTATAGACTAACTGTTCAAATGTTTTGCCAAGGTTAGCCGGCTGGATCACCCCGATTGAGGAGCTCACAGGGCCTCTTAAGTGTGGCCCTGCTCTTTGAGTCGTTGTTCCCACCCGTGCCAACTGACTGGACTAGGCTACCCAATTGGGATTCTCCCCTGCAGTAGTGACAGAATTGGCTCGACAGGTCCAAATGACTTGGTGGAAGGGGGGAAATCGCCTCAAGAGAGATCAGATGACTTGCCCAAAGCCAAGTGGCACATTAATGCAAGAGAGGATTAGAACTGGACCTGGGGAAGATCCATATTTTCCATTACTCCAGTCAATGCCACAATTTTGATTTCTTTTTTCCATTCCATAACAGGAAACAAAAAAAAAAAAAAGGTCAACATTTGCCACAAAATGAAAGTCGGGGAGGGGAAGGAAGAAACAGTCCAAAACTTATTTTGGATCAATCCGCAAGTTTGTTTTCATAACATTTCATTGCCATTTTGCCTTCTTTTATATTTGATCAAATTAAAAAATGAAAATGAAAAATAGAAATGTTCTGCCTGAAAAAGCTGACCTAGAACATTTAGACTTTTTTTGAACTTCCTTATTTGGGGCTTTTTGAAAACAAAATTGTCTCACAATTGACATTTCTGACACATCTTTTTTCTTTTGGCAAGTCCGTATTGTCTGGTGGAAAAACATTCAGACCGGCTCTAGTTAGGAGCCGTACCTTCTGGTGTCTCAGTGTCTATTTGACAAACAGCTCAAAGCTGTGCTACTGAATGGCTGCACTGATGTATATGAGGACGGAAAGTGGCCTGCTGCACAGGCCTTAAGGTGGGTCTACATCCGTGGCTGGCTATGTCACTTAACTTGGGTTAGCAGAGCTCAGGCTACAGAGATACAATAACGCACTCTAGACACCAGGGCTTGAGCTGGACCTCAGCCTCAAGTGAGGACACATCTGCTGCAAGCTCCACAGCCTGACCCCTCCAAGCCCTAGTCATCTAGCCAACCATGGGCATCAAACGTCAGTGTAGACATACCCTATGAAGGCAGTAATTTTTGTATCCATCTGTAGACCTCCCCAGCCCAGGACCCACCAGACTGGCACCTCCTGGTGAGGGTAGTAGGGAATTGCTCAAGCGGCCTGCCATCTGGTGGTCAGTGCTTGGTGTCTCTCACAATTAGGACCTCACCCTTTCAGCTGGGTCCTCTGTCGTCCACCCTTCTGGGGGTAAAGTCCAGCTCTGTCTGGCCCACTTGAATCAGCAGGCCCCACTCTGTCCTGCTCATTTGCAGTTCCCTGCCCACTGGTGGTCTAGGGAGGGTACATGAGGGATCCAGGCCCACCCACTTCTCCAGGCCCCAACCCAGGGACCCTAAGCACTTGTTTGAGTGCCGCCTTAACTCCCTCAGCCTGTGTCTATCAGGTCCCTTGGGCCATACACGCCTGCCCCCGATACCTGCAGCCCTTGTATCAAAGCTGTGGCTCCTGAAGCCCAGCAACACCCCTGTCAGCTGTCCAGGGTCCTCTCTTCCACAGCCTGACCTTCCTCCCCGCAGGCTGGGGTCAAACTGTCCTGAGCAGGAGTTGTAGCCCTAGCCTTATACTGCCTGCCATGCCATGATCGGCCCTGAAGCCCTCTGCTCCAATTGGCTACTTCCCCTCTGCAAGGCTTTTATCCTCTTCCCTGCCAGAGCGGTGAAACTACCCTGCTACACCATGTACCATACAGTAGCACATCTTTTTCTAAGTCACAGACCCCACAGCATTGTCTCCACTGGTACCTATCCATTGACTTCCTAGTATGTTGCACCACTGTGCACAAGTGATTAAAGGGGATACAGGAAAACAGTAAGTGTTAAAAAAAGAATGTGTGATACTATTAGACACTATTTGTTCTGTGTTTGTACAGCACCTAACATAATAGGGTTCTGATCCATGGCAGGTCCAGCTGCTGGAGTCATATCCAGAGTCTCCCAGGCACTATGATCATACAAATAAATGCTGATAATAATGGTCAAGATAAGAAATTATAAAATTTACAGTAATTAACCCAAAAGGCTGGCACATGTATAATCCAAAATTCCAGTTGTGAAGGAATTGGGAGTTGCCTGTAATATCTTCCATCTGTTTGCTTGATTGTTATTGTGCTGTTCAATTCCAACAGGAGCTAAGGACATGTACGCCTGAAACCAACTAATAATCTCAGATGACCCTATCCACAGATACTTAAGGACAGGGAGGTGTCATTTGTTTTTGAAGTTTATCTCTGACCCTGCTGAGTTCAACACCTTGACCAGGCACAAGGCGAAGGGGAAAGCCTAGGCTCAAAACTGAAACAGAGGTGTTTAAGGTCCAAAGGGGCAGCCGAGTTAGTCTTGTTCAGCAAAACAAACAGGACTCCTTAAAGACTAACAAATTTATTTATCGCATGAGCTTTTGTGGGAGAAAAATCCCACTTTGACTGATGCTTTGAAGATGGGGGAACTTATAGAATGGGAGGAAAATAAATGCAGGGGAGTGTAAGTCATGGGATCAGGTCACACTATAACAGCAAATCAAAGCAGTTAAGATTCAAACGCTGGGAAACAGCACATGAAGGAAGGTGAAGTCAAGTCACTTGGTGTAACGGGAAAAGAAGCCATAGTCACTGTTTAATCCTGCTTTCACTCAATTGAATCTGCATATCAGTTCTAGTTCGGCTGCTTTTCTTTGAATAGGACATCAAGTCTGACAAAGTGGGTTTTTCTCCCACAAACCTCATGCAATAAATAAATTGTTAATCTTCAAAAGTGCCACTAGACTCCTGGTTTGTTTCGCTGGACTAGGGTAACACGGCTACCCCTGTGGAACTTGTAATAGTGGAAGTTATTGAAGCTCCAGTAGAAAGCAGAAGAATATAAGTAATTGGGTTAGCAGAATTTATTACTGTCAGAAGCCTGTTTTATTGATGTGAGCCCTGGTGCAAGAGACTTGGAGGGAGCCATGTTGAGGTTGGGGTTTTAAGTTAATAAGCTATAGGCCTGAGGACATAAGCCCAGGTCACACTTCATGCCTTAGCATTTGGTGCAGGTGACCACAAATGGCATCAAATAGAGGGTGTTTGTAAATATTTTGCAATGTGGTAAGGATGGAGTTAGAACATAGCAAGGTATAGGAGTCAGGACGTGATTGATGTGATTTATTGATATCAGTGACTAGAAACTTAATTAGGGCTATCAGGAATGCCAGATACGGATAATGGGTAGGCATTAATCTTGTTATGGTCTTGGAAGATGATCAAATATAGTTGTAGAATCAGGGTTATTTAAAGAAGGGGGTATAACAAATCCAGTCTAGATCCCTAAATTGAGGGTTAACCAAGTTCCCAAGACAGCATAAAGTGAATCTGGACCAACTAACTAATGTGCTCCGCTTACTTTTCCTTCCATCATTGCTTCTAAGGGTCTCCACAACGTAAGTATGCTTAATGAACAATTGCAAACATAATGCTGGGAACCACTGTACTCTATCTCCCTGATTCTTATATGCATATAAATTTTCCTAAGATTTCAATTATGTTTGTCTGTATTAACTAAGCCCATACATTTCCATGGCTTCCACCATTTTTATCTTCTTCATTAACCATATGTAGCCTCCTGAAAGGCAATCTGTTTTCTCTGACAAGTGCATGTCGCACCCAAGAATAATCTTGTTTGTAATAATTGATAAGGCTATAAGTGAATGCAACTGTTGCCAAAGATCCAAGAACTGATTATTTAAAAACCGGAGTGTGGAGTCCTGGCTGACACAATGTCTGATTCCATTCAATATTGCTGGCTCTTCACATCGTGGGGAAATGAGAACCCATGCTCAAAGCTGGGAGCATCCCAGTTTTCTACAAAAAGGGGGCAGAAGTCTCTCTGATGATTACATAAACCTCCACGTATCTACACAACTGAACTAAATATCCTGCGAGAACAGAAAATTCTGTGCCAAACGCCCAGTATTTTCATAACAACCAATCGCATCTAGTGGTTAAAATATAATTTGACAAATCCCAGAACCTTCCTAATCTCTGGGCCCCCTTCATGCATTTGTGGGCCCAGTTTTCTAGTTTCTGGCATCTGGGCCCCAGAACTCTGGCCCATCAGATTTATGGGGCCCCAGAATGATGTTTGTAGGTGTTCCCACATACTTTAATCCCTGATCATAGCCATTGTTAGGAACTGAACATAAAACCCTCCAGACCCAAAAGTGTAAGTATCTAAAGAACTAAGGGCCAGACTTTCGAGCGGGGTTAAAGCCAAAAGTAATCATTATGATCAATTAGTCTGACCTCCTGTATAATGCAGACCAGAAAAATTTCCTCAATGTAATTCCGAGAGCAGATCTTTGAGAAAAACATCCCACCTTGATTTTAAAGTTGTCAGTGACTAAGAATCAACCACAACATAAATTGTGCCAATGAATTACTCTCACCATTTAAAAATATATGCCTGATTTCCAGTCAGAATTTGTCTAGTTCCAGTTTTCAACCATTGCATCTGGTTGTATGTTTCTCTGGTAGACTGAAGAGCCTGTGATTAAATATTTGTTCCCCATGGAGATACTTACAAACTGCAATTAACTATCTCCTTAACCTTCTCTTTCTTAAGCTAAATAGTTTGAGCTCTCTGAATCTATCACTGGAAGGCAGGTTTTCCTTTGGTCATTCTTGTGGTTCTTCTCTGAACCCTCTTCAATTTATCAATAACCTTCTTGAATTGCGGACACCAGAATGAGACATGGTATTCCAGCAGCTGTCTTACCAGTGTCAAATATAAAGGTTAAATAGCCTCTCTACCTCTGCTCAGGATTCCTCATTTGTACATCCCAGAATCACATTAGCTCTTTTGCTCAATGGAAGCTCATGTTCAGTTGATTATCCACCATGATCCGCAAAAGCTTACGTTAAGCCCTACAGATTCAGATAGATACTTTGTGAGATTTTCAAAGGGGCTTAACTGCTCTCCTATTGGGAATTAGGCACCTAACCCTTTTGAAAAAGTCATTAGGCACTTATCTGCCTTTAAAAATCTGGCATGCAAGTCCCCTAGCTGCTAGCTATAGACAACTGCTATCCTCTGTGGATCAGATACAGAGGACTGGGTCATCCTTACACTCTGGTACCTTTGCCAGAACAAAAGCACTAAACACACAAAAAAGACATCAAGGAATGAAAGAGTTTTCCAAACAGTTACAATCTGCAAGTGGTTTGGTTCAGTTCATTTCAAGTATGGCATAGACAGTTCACCCAGCTCCAAGCACATGACCTTCTAGATGACTGTAGTCAGTTAATCGCGTGTCATTGTAGAACAGGGCCAGTACATTTTGCACAAAAATTTTCTCATCAAAACCATATGTGGTTTAATCAATATCAAAATTTTCCAGAGGAAAATATCAGTTTTGATTAAACATTTTGATGCTCTATGGGGCAAATTTGGAACATTTCAGTATGAAACAAGGCTTTTTCTGTTTCAAATGTCAGATCGAAGTGAAATTTCATTTTAGACTGACATGTTGAGTTAAAATGATGTGTATGTCTGTCCTGTTAAGTCAAAATGGCCCTTCAAATTAAATTTTAAATTTAGTAAAAGATAGATAACTTAGAAAACATCAAAACCAAAATACTGACATTTCCAAATTTTGGAGGAGTTTTCACAAAACTTTACAAGTGTTTGACTTTTTCATTCTGATCTGGTACAAAACCAAACATTGACATCAGAATTTCCTGTAAGGTGAAGATTTCCATTTTTTTACCAGCTCTATTTCAATAAACAATGGAAATATGCAGTCTCGTGCTATATGTCTGCAGACTTCTTCTTTCTAAACCTCTTGTCTTCAAAATCTGGAGATCATAAATAGACCACGTTTTTTAAAGCTGCAAAACAGCCTTTTAAACCAATCATTAACTGTCTTAGCTGCAATAAGTACAGCATTTTTTCAAAGGATTACATTGGACTGTGATTTTCAATGCAGTTTTATTATCTGTTGTGAAAGCGCCTCACCATAAATGAAGTCAACTCTCATCTTTCTAGTACAATCTGCTTTCTGACAGATCATTTTTACCTTGGTTCATTTCCATTCCTTATTGACAACTCCATGAGCTGTATAATAGATATGACTGAGTTATTAACACGGACAGGTTTTGTAATAGAATCTCTTTTATCCAACAAAGTGTTGTTTGTAATGTTTTTATGCCTCCCCTTCTCTTTTCCTTCTTTGAGAGACTAAGTAGAAAATCAAAGCAACGTAGCTACACTTTCCCAGCATCTTTTTACATTCATTCTGGAAGATCTGAATACACCCACTAAGGTTATGTTGCACGGTGTTATTCATGCTGGACAAAACTACTCAAACAATAACATATTGAAGGTTAAGTACAGTGCAATCCTGGTGGAAAATCCAAGCACTGGATGACGTGACATAAAAGCAGTTCAGAGTTTCACATGTTTATGTAGTGATGCGTACAATAATTCTAACCTAGCAACAGAATCGGAGAAGAAAGATTGCTAGACTTCCTTAGCCCTTTATGCATCAGCCAGATCAATAACAAAAGGCCAAGTAAATGATGTTTTTTGTCCTGTGGTACAGAGATCTGATTTTGCCATTTCTAAGATCCTTCTTCTGAAAAGTGAGGGGAGAATCCTGGGCCAAAATTTTCAGATTTAGGTGCCTAAATTTAATCACCAGATGAGCACTTGCATCTCCCTATGGACTTCCAAGGTGACTGAGGCGATCAGCACCTCCAAATAAATGGCCTGATATTTCAATCCATCTAGATGTTGCAAATACTTACACAGTCCCTGTCACCATAATGCCTCACTCTTTAATGTATTTAGCTACACAACACCCATAAGAGGCAGGGGAGTGGTGGAATTGAGGCAGAGGAAATACGGCACCAATAATCAAAGACATTTAAGCACTTCACGTTGGCTGCAATCTCAGGCACCCAAGTTAGAAAACATTGGTTCTAAACGTTCAGTGACGTGACAACACGGATTCAAGACTAAAGAACTGGGAGTGTGTCCCACCAGCAGATCATCATCTTGCACCAAAGCTTACCCTGATGTAATTCTACTGAAATCAGTGCTGAATAAGGTGACTGTGGTATAAAGACAGTCACATGCTTAAAATCCTTAAATCAGAATCATTCCTACTCACTTGCCCGTGTTCACATTGTACATGCCCTCTGTACTCACTTTGCTCAGGACAGCAAGTCTCATGCATCAGTATGCACGTCAGCATCTTAGAGATCGGGTTGAGATGTAGCACAGAGACAAGTTATCCCCTAACTGCCTACTTTGGGGACCCTGCACCTCCTTCAAACATCTGGTGCTGCCTCTTGTGAGGCACAAGGCAAAAAGCACCTCAGGTTTCATGCACACTGGTAATTCCTATACATGAACGTTTTCTGGTGGAGACTATTTCCCGTGTCCTCCTGTTTAGGTATCTGCTGACCTTACCTCCACAATGACCAGCCTCTGCCTCTCGGTCCCCTGGTTCTAAGCTTGAAAGCTGCAGCATCCTTGCCCACTGATTTCTCTTCCCAATTATCTAGAGCCCATGTTATTATTATAGCATTTTTCTTTTACTATTCTGGTTCTGGGTTCCAGAACGCTGATGTTCAATCAAGTGTAAATGCTCTTAACACTCTGAATAGCAAACTCCACAATTACCCACAGGATACCATATAACTTTCCTGTCAATCCTTGAAAAAACATATGAGCTGTTGAAATAGCACAATAACGTTAGCATTCATTAAAATTAAGAACATTTTA
Organism: Podocnemis expansa; assembly: GCA_007922195.1. Classification (NCBI taxonomy): domain Eukaryota; kingdom Metazoa; phylum Chordata; order Testudines; family Podocnemididae; genus Podocnemis; species Podocnemis expansa. Next base: position 6,279,026 of record ML682035.1, on the reverse strand, counting down.
TCTCCTGCACTTCAGCCTCAAATGGAGGTAGTTGGAAAGTTTTTTAAAAAGCACACAGGTTGCATAGTAAGAGACAAAAACTACAAGCACAATTGTAAAGTTAGGATCTTGGCCTTCTTTTCCAGCAACCTGACTGGTTCTTCACCCCAAAACGCCCTCCTGCTGCCTCTTTTTTGAGCCAGTAGTGTAGGATAAATATATTGCTTAGCCCAAACAATAAGGGATACTTAGCACAGAAAGGAGTCTGTGTTGGGACATCATCTCTGACCCCAGGAACTCAGATGCTGTGGTTCAGGAATGAATGATAAAACCCACCAATGGACAAAGACAATGGTCTGGTCAAAAACATTCAAAGTTCACAATTTTTTAAATGAAAAACATTTTTCATTTTAAAAAGATCTTTTTACTTCTCATTTTCAGAACAGCTGTAACAGAGACACTGGAACCACTGTGTGAACTTCTACCACCTGAAGAAGATCATACTTTACTGTCGTGGTCCCTTCTGGCTATAAAATAGCCGATCAAGGGAAAAATTAAAACACATGATCTCAAGCTGTGAGGCAGTTCAGATCCCCACTCAGAGCTCTAAATCTGATCTTTGCAGCTCTGTAGTGCAGGCCATAACATCAAATCTACTTATCGTCAGACTTCGGGGAAATTCTGACCCAGTCCTGGAGCAAAATTCCACAATTTAAGCCCATCCACTAGCAAGTGTCACCCTAGGCTCTTATCATTCTGCTATCAAAGGGATTGCATCAGCACCATGCTGCCAATATTTCAAGAAAAGGATAACACAAACTTTTTCTCCCTATCCTGAGATAAACCCAATGTCCCAAGTGCTACAGAGAGGATGGGTGATTGAGCTAAAACACTAATCATTTGTTTCTTCTTTAATGCAGGATTTTGGTCTCATTTCCCTTTTTGGATTTAGGTGAGGGTGCTGACCTTTATTGTACAGGTCAGAGCAGATGACACGATGGGCCAAAATGCCCGTAAGAGAACTCCTTCACTGCAGTAAAGATTCATGGCACAGCTGTGACTGGCCTGGGTCAGCTAACACAGGATGCAGAGCTTAAAATAGCTGTGTAGATAAAAAGTCTTGGGCTGGAACTGGGCTACTCATGAGGAGGGAGAGCCTACGAGCGTAAATGTCACTGCTATTTTTTGCCCCACGGCCCAAGCCCCATGAGTTCTAGTCAAGTGAGCCAGGCTCTGGGACTAGGTGCGGCAGGGTTTTTATACCAGTGCAGATGCAGCCTGAGATGCTACGATGTTCACATCCCAATACCTAAGCACGGAGGCAGCAGTACCATCTCCCATTTTGCTAAGCCACCACTGTGCACAATGGATGTCACATGGTGGCTGTGCATCATTGGAGAAGTCATCCAACTCGAAAGTCCAACTCAGAGAGGAGAACTGGGGTGTGAGACTCCCCCAGTTACACTTGCCAATTGATACCACAGTGGTATTTCTGAATTCAAAATGCTCCAGTTTAATTTTTTCAATGAAAATATGACATTTCCCTTGGAAAGCAGACATTAGTCATGAAAAAAATGAACTGTGTGGGAAAGCTACTTTTCTGCTGAAACCGTTTCTTTCACAAATATTTCAACCAGCTCTAAAATGTAATCATGCTGTAAATAAGACCTGAGGGGACATTTTCCTGTTACCCTAATATTCTTTGTGAATGACTGGGTATGGGTCACTAGATCTTCTCTATGTACCTTGCTTTTGTGAAAAAAACAAAAGACAGGAAAAAAATGCAAAAGTACTACTACCGTAAGCAGAGCAAGTAGATTTATCATGTTCTTTTTATTTAGATTTACTAAATGCATCTGCCTCAAACTGAGTATACATTGTTCAGATTTACTGTTTCACAATTCCTTGGAATCTTGTGTATTCACTTAGGCTTATACAAAACTATTTGGGACAGGATCTGTCCTTTTGTTTTGTTTGTACAGAGCCTAGCACACTAGGGTCTTGGTCCATGACTAGGGCTCCCAGGTGCTACAACAGCATCAACAACAAATTTATAATTTTACATCTCCTTTTTATGAGTGTATATGCCACTGTAGTGCACCAGCAATGGAGATTCAGGGCTCCTAAATTCAATGAAACATCAGAAGCAGCCATTCACACGAGGATTTACACACATTGTCACCAGAACCCACCTTAAGGAAGGGTCTGATTTTGTCAGATGCCCAGCAATTTCTGAAAATCAGACTCTTCCTAGGGGTTCAATGTTAGGGAGCCACAATCACAAGTCACCCAAGAGGGAGTCACAAAGATTTTCTGGCTGACCTGAAACCTGGGCTATGCATTAAGAACAGGGGAACCTCAAAAACCTCAGCTGGTACAAGATGGGCAACTATGTACAGAATATCTGAAAAGCAGCAGGTGTGCTTAAACATCATCACTTCCTGCATACTTTCAATGGCAGCATGGATGGGGCCGAGAAAGAGTGTTGGTTTTGTTTTTTTAAAGGAACCCAGCTGCCTAACACCTACCAAAACCAATACTTTTACAGATCTGTCCCCAGGTCTCCACCTGCTATAGCTGGTCCTGGGAATTTTGCAAATTACTGAGTCTGGCCTTGATCCACACTGAAGCATGTAGTGAACTTTAACCACATGAGAAGTCCCACTGACTGCTTAAAGTTAATCACAAAATCTAGAGAATGAGGGCTGGAAGGGACCTGAGGAGGTATCTAGTCCAGCTCCCTACTCAAATTAGAGTCAACTCCAACTAAATTATCCCAGACAAGGCTTTGTCAAGTTGCAAATTTAAACACATTCCTGTGCTTTGCTGGATCAGACCTTATTTCAGTGCAACTATTCATGTGCTTAAAGGTACGCATTTACTTAAGTGCATTGTTGGCTCAAGGTGTAAACCAGGGGTCTCTAACTCAAATCACCATGAGGGCCACATGAGGACTAGCGAAGAGCTGCACCACTGAAACTTTTCCATACAATGATATTGCAAATACCAGTAACAATAGTGTAGGTGCAGGCCACAGGAAATAGCTTTAGGGGGCGCATGCAGCCCATGGGCTGCGTGTTTGAGACCCCCTGGTGTAAACGAATTAACCCAGAGGGAGAAGAGCAATGCACCATAACTTACTCAGTTCAATGGCAAAGTATTTTAGTTCTAACAATTTATGATCGTACTTCATTCTATATCAGTAAATGTGCTAGAGCATATTTTGCAAAAATAATGTAGTTTGACTAAAAAGATGTCACTACAATTCTCTGATCTTAACACTTCACTAACTAGAAGATGCAGCCATTTGTGTGTGAAATCTACCAAGCAAGGCTCAACTACAATATTATATCCGGTACAAGAAACTGTGAATTACTAGACACATTTTCAGTGCATTAAATAGGACACAAATCGTTATAGGACAGTCAGAAGTCAGAACGGAAAGCACCATTCTCACACTGTGGAGATGACTACTTAGGGTTAGGAAATGAAGGTCATTAGATGAGTACCTGAGACTTCTACAGCTATTGTGAGGAACCCATCCATGGTACTCCTTGCCAGAGGATGTTGTGAAGGCCAAGGCTATACTGCTGTTTCTAAAAGAGCAAGGTAAGCTCATGAAGGATAGGTTCATCAATGGCTATTAGGCAGGATAAGCATGGATTGCTGTTTGCCAGAGACTGGGAAAGGCAGACAGATCACTTGATGATGACCTGTCCTACTGATCTCCTTGGAAACAGCTGGCATTGACAACTGTCAGAAGACAGGATGCTGAGCTAGATGGTCTGACCCAACATAGCTGTTATGTCTTTATGTTCTTAGGAAAACACCTTAGGTAATTTAAACCAAATATGCAGCAAAAATATTTGTATGGGTAAAACAAACAAACAAGGAGTCCTGTGGCACTTAAAGACTAACAAATATATTTGTTAGCTCTTAAATGCCTCCTTGTTTGTTTGTTTTACTGAACTAAGCTAACACGGCTGTCCCTCTGGATGCATGGGTAAAGAGCGTTTGTGTTCAAAGAGCTATGCACAATATTAATGGGCCATCTTCCGGGCGGGATTAATGCAGGGACCATAGGGGCTGGGGGTCCTGGACCACAGCCCCTATAGACCCTGCTGACCCAGGTCTGTGGAGCTGGGACATGAGCGCTAGCATGGGGCCCTGGGAACAGAGGCCACGGCAAGCTGCAGCGCTCCCACCCCATGTCCAGGACGAGACGGAGTGGGCTGACGCTGTCTGCTGCACTCCAGAGAGGAGCTGGCCAGCACGTGGGGTGGCCCCGGCCCTTGAACGTAGCAGTCGTTTTGCAGCCCGAGACAGCACAGTGGAGGGGTGAACAGTAGCGACTGCCCATCCCCAGGCCACTGTGATGTGGGGCCAGGGCCCCAGGCAGGGAGCCCAGGGTGGGGGGGTCCACAGCAGGTCCCTGGGTGGGGAAGGGGGCACAAAAGTAGTCAGCCCGTGTCCTGGGGCCCCTTAATCTGGCCCTGGCCATCCTGTGAGATGAAAACTATGGTTTTAAGTTTGCAGTGCAAAATTGGCACAAGTTTTCAGTGAGGTTAGCACTGGATGGTACGCGAGTAGTCCCCAGCCAAACTTCAGAAAGGAGGGAAAACGAGCTCAGAAACAGGTTTAACTACATCAGATTAAAAACAAACCACAGCGCTAAAGTGCTGTTCAAATGACAGGATCAAGCCTGTCCGGATAATCCAAAAGGCCTGGTTGGTTCAGCAGCTTATGGTAACCAGTCATTAATAGGAGCAAGTCCATGTGGAGGAGAGGCAAAGGTGAATTTGTTCTTCATTTGCATCCTCTTTGCCCCTACAGAAATGGCTCGGCTACTCCAACTTCCAGCAACCTCCCCACACGGAGCCGCCTCTGGATCACAGCAGGCCAGATGCCTCAGTGCTCAGCACCTTTGCCCCTTTCTCTGCGGAAACCTGCAAAGGGGAGGGAGCATCCCACGGACACTGAAGCTGCTGCTCCACAATGCCTATCGGGGAGCATTTCCCTGGCACATACTGCGTGGCCCCTGTAAGTAAAAGCCCAGAGCTGGTCACAAAAAAAGTATTGGGTTAAAATCCTCAGTGAATAAGGGGGAAAGAGCAAAGAAAGTCAAGAGCAAATTTACATTTTGGAGTTTCCTGATTTTGGGGGCACTTGATCTCGCAACAATTTGGTGGAAGGAGACCTTTTTATGGGTTGCTTCATTTCTGTTCCTCATCTTTTTCCAAAGAAAAGAAAAATACAATCTGAAGGTAACTGATCTTCACAGCTTAAACACTCTACTGCCCTTGCCAGCAAAACTTGGATCTGCTTTGAACACTTAAACTTAGGGCCTGAACCTGCTCCCACTGGAGCCTTTCTAATTCAATCTGGTAAGGGTTGGATCAGGTATAGTCAAGTTATCCAAGCAGGAGGTCATATTGCCTAGGAGACACAAGACTGAATTTGAAGACTTCTGCCCCTGAACTGCTACATGGCCTTTGGCAACTCAGTTCTCTGTAAAACAAGGAGTCCTGTGGCATTTTTAAAGACTAAGAAATTTATTTATCACATGAGCTTTCATGGGCACAATCCCACTTCATGAGTTGCTCTGTGACTATTCCCCCTCCCTCCTCATTTCAGTTTCAGTCACATCACTGCTGCTGCCCCATCCAACGTCCCATTAGACTATTTTAAATCTCTTCTTCCATTCACCCTCTCAAAGAGACTCTGCTCAAACTTCAGCAGACGTTCACTCTGGATCTGGGACCAGCAAGGAAAAGTCCCACTCAGAAGAGAAGTGTTTTGATGTGAACGTAAAAGGGTTATGACTGAATAGGTGTGACCAAACTTACGTGACACCTGCTCGTATATTAGTCCTGTGAGTGCAGACCTCTGTGCTCACACAAAAGCCTTCTGATTTAAAATGGGTGCAGGAGCCAGCCCTAGTCAATCCTGACACAGGATTGGGGTCAACAGACAGTTAAAAGAGTCTCTTTACTGCTGGAATTTCTCCAGTTCCTGGCAGCCTCCAGCATCTGGGAGCACGGCCAACTTTTGCCCCACCTTCCCAGGTTGTGCCAAGCTCAGCTTGGCTAGACGCCCAGAACTGGAGCCTCAATCTCTTTTTAGACCAGCGGCAAGAGGGAACTGAAACACTGAAAGGTCAGGTGACTCACCCACGGTCGCACAGCAAATCAGTGGCGGAGCGGGAGGAGAACTCATGAGTTCCTGTTGTCATCAGACCACCCGGCTGCCTCAGAGACCACACTGCCTCTGTGAAATGTGTGGAAATTTGCAGGCATTTTCCCTGATTTTTACAGGGATTTTTTTTGGTTTCACACTTGGCTCACAGCTGTTTGCCAAAATCAAATTGCTGAGGTGTTTCTAGGTCTCTTTCAAATTCCATAAACAGACACTTGGACGGGAGAGGAAAAAAACCCATCAGCTAATCACAGCTGCATCTGGGGGATTCACGTTAGCTCTAGGCAGGCTGCAAGCGGAAAACCTGAACTTAGATACGGACTGAGGCCCTGACTTCCCACACGCACACACTCACACACGCTCCTTTTGCAGCCATTTACACTACTACCAAATGCTGCCGAGTCAGGGTAGGCATGTTTGGCAGCCGCTTTGCACCCATGTAAATCATTAAATAAGGTGCAGGACTATTTCTTTCACTTCCTGAGGCCATCATGCCAAAGACTATTTGGAGGAGAGATCATTTCACACCGCCTGCCTCTTACTAACTCAAACAGGTGAGCCAGACCACATCTGCAACTCACCTGGCAGCCCCCAGCCTATACACACTGCTACACAGATCTTGCCAGCCTTCAAGATTATTCCAGTAGACACCAGCTACAGATCCGGCTCCAGACTCCTAGTTCGCCCTAACTTTGCCTTATGTTTTCCAGACTGCCTCTTTCTTCATTTGACATGCACAATGCTCCATAACTTTTGGTGTTGAAAATCTGTCCAGAAACCCCTCCTGTCCCTTGCATGGCTTTTGTGCTTGGCTCAGCAGTAAGCACGCATCTCCATCTGGGTGATGCACGTGTTCTGAGTGAGATTTACTTCCTGCTCCATACACCTGCTTTTAAGGCTAGCCCCAGGGCAGATCAGGTGCAGCAGAATACCAGGACCAACATGTGCAGTGATTTACGGGAGTGAGCAACAATCGGGTCATGAGAAAAGCACATGTTTTCCAGTTTACCTGTACTTGGAACTGGTGCTGCAACCTGCCAGCAAACAAAAGGTTAAACAAACAAATCATAAGTGATGCAACAGCTTGCCAGAGGCATAAAGCTCTCAGCCAGGGACATATCCTCTTCCCTAGCTGTACGTTCATATTTTGAACAATATCAAGTTGCAAAAATAAAGAAACAACACACACACACACCATCCCCCAGTTCTGAGCACAACTGCCCATTTTGTGTATTTTCTTCCAGCCTAACAAGGTGAAGGGCAGAAGCACGGCTCAAAAGTCCTGTCTGGACGTGTGACCAGCAAGCCCCCCATATAGACCCATCTGTTTTCTCGTGTCTCACTTCATCTCTCACTAAGCCCAAGCGATCCCACGCCATTGCAGATTTCTCTCACCATATGAAAAACATTAAATATTTCAAGGTTTCAAGTACTTTCAGACAGCCCAAGAAGTGCTTCTGATGGAACTGTCTCTTTCTGGCATAAAGCTATCAATTTTCCATGAACGTTTATGCCTGGATTTGCTGCTCTAACCCCCCCACCACCACCACCACCCATCAGATCCAGTAAAATACAGTATAACAAATGGCTTTTACGGCCTTTTAGCAAGTGAAAGGGAAGTGTGTCTTGTTATTTTCAAGACTGTGTATGTGTAAGTAACAGAGACAATAAATCCCAATTCAAGATAATTAATTGGGGTTTGGTTGCAACTTTTCAATCCACACAGCTCAAAAGCAGAGCAGAGCAGAGCATGAACTAAAACACAGATCACTCTGATTTTTCCCCTGTTCTGGACATAGGAGCAAGTTACTTCACCCCTTTTCATGGTGACGTTGTTCCCCTCCATCTGTCCACCCAGCCTGCTTCTGTGGTTCCACTCCTCCCACTGCCCACCCCTCTTTGGAGCTGGATACCAAATGTAGAGGGGAGCAGAAGGGGGTTTCTTCCTCCTCACCTCCCCTGTGTGACAAAGCAGCCACTATGACAACCTTGAATTTCCATAGTCAAGGAAGACAATGGTTCACGGGCTCTCAAGGTTTTCCGTGTTGTGACAAGGTTGCAGAGTGCCCACCTGCATGCAACACAGAAGCCTGCCCCCGGCCCCGAAAAAAAGCCACCACTGGTGGCAGTTTTGGTGATGGCTCAACCCCCTGCTGCAAGTATCCCTCTGCCAGCCCAAGTTGCAATGACGGCAAAGATCCTGCTGACAAAAGAAACCCCCACCACCGGGCTTCCTCTCAGCAGCCAGCTCCTAGTGACACGGTCAGCCGCCTGCCAACACAGAGGTCGAGAGCACAGGCACAGGACTGGGAATCAGAAGATCTTAAGACGAAGGCTTCCTGCGGGTATGTCTATGTTATAGTGTAAGCCCAGGGTTAGCGGGAACCCAGCAGTTGGCCTGTGCTAGGGAAACCTGAGCTCAAGCATCTACATTGCACTCTAACCCTATGCTAGGGCTTCTCTGTCCTGTGCTCAAACCTGGGTCTCTGCCCTCCACACTGCCATGCACAGATCCGAGTCAAAGTAGCCACAGCCCAAAGTCCCTGTCATGTCACTTGCCTGAACGTCCTGCTTCAAGCCATGGACTCTGCCAGCAAATCACTTCTGGCTTTGCCCCAGAGCCAGAGCATGGCAACAGCTTCCTGGTAGGAGGGTTGGATTCGGCAGGGGAGGCACTGATCTGTCCTGCAGGGGTGCACACACGGCCAAGTGCATCACGACCTACTGAAGGCTGAGAACTGCTGGTGTGGACACACTCTTCACGACTTGGGCACGTTGCTTGATGTGTCTCATAATGCCACTGAATTAAGTGGGCAATGTGTTCAATGACAGTGGGATTCACTCTGCCTCCATTTCCTCTTTGACAAGACAGAGAAAATAAACCCAAATCTGCTAGGCTAAACGGAAGTGTGCGCAAAAGTGGCTAATGCTCACAGGTGCATGGTGCTAGATAAGCACATGGCAGCATTATTCATCCAAATGCATTTTTATCTCCAGTCCCATTCAAAAGGAGAAGCCTCAATGACCACTACATTGATGGAGAGAACAGTGAGAGTAAAACAGACAGGTAGTGCTGTCTGGTGGATAATGCACCAACTTGGGAGTCAAGAAACCCCGAATCTATTCCTAGCTCTGCTGCTGGGTGACCTTGGGCAAGTCGCTCTACTTCCTCTGTGCCTCAGTTTCCCCATTTGTAAAATGGTGACAATGACCTCTTCTGTAAAGTGCTTTGAGATTTGTGGGTGAGCTCCTGCATGGTTAAAGCCTGCAATCATTTTGCTATAAAAAACTATGACTGGGTGAGCTAAGCCAGGGCACAGGACCCCCGACATGACGGCTGCAGACTGAAGGCAGCTGCAGTGCCTCAGTTACTGCAGGGGGTGGCATGTATTTTTTGCCCAGCATGGTCTCTGCTTCAACAGAGCTCATAGCTAGTGGCACAGCGGGTGCTAAAGTTTCCCCCTTTTGGGGGACGCCATGGAGACACCACTAACCTTGTGCTCAGACAGGAAAAATCGCTATCAGGAAGGCACATTTCCATGCTGAAACAGAGATCAGCAGTCATTTCTGCCCTTATCTCCCATCCGGCCTGTGGAGCTAATGAAAGACTTCCACTATTAGCAGGCAATCACACTATCCTTCTCACTTTCCCCTGGCGCTCCAAAGTTCACCGCCTTCTGTGGGTCTCACCCGCATAGTGATTTGATTTGATTTCTTTTCAAGGGCTAAATTGTGGGCTGTGCAAAGCGCCTGACTCAGCTTCTTTCCCAGAGAGAAAACGCTTCAAGCCTGCATGGACGCCAGGTAAGAAACACTGCTGAAGGCGGCCGTCAGCTGGTGGAAAGTTAGCTTCCCGGGGGAGCTGGCTTTTGGAAGGGGGAAGAAGACCCTGAGGCCTTCGGAGTAGCTGCTAGAACAGGTAAGAGGAAAAACTGAATGGGAGGATGGAGGACACTGAAACGGGGTCTAAGTCAGTTATGAGCGATCCATCAAAAGATAAACAAGGAGTCTTGTGGGACTTAAAAACTAAACATTTATATACAACTATAAATATATATTATATATAAATATATCTGTTAGTCTTTAAGTGCCACAGGACTCCTTGTTTGTTTTACTGAACTAGACTAACATGGCTGCCCCTTTGGATCTTGCCATCAAGAGATGTGATTCTGTTCAATCTGGCCCCATCATCCTTAGGTTGTTTCTTTAACAAAGCACCTCACAGCATGGCTATGATCCTCGTATTACAGAGTAGGAACCAAGACAAAGAGAAACTAAAGGCTCGTCTACACAGGAGAAAAGCCCCACAGTAGCTAATGAGCACTAGCTACTCCACATTAATGCCCAATGTGGATGCTTTGAGCACCTTAATATGTAGCAGGTTAACGACCTTTGGAAGTGCATCCAGATAAACCACCCAAGGGCGTTTTCAGGGCGCACCTACACGAGCAGCACGTAACTATGGATTCTGCACACTGTCCCACCACAGCACTGCTATAGACAGACTAGGGCTAATGAGGCATGGTTTAGGCGAGTAGCATGCCCTACACACCCGAACCCCCAGGGTTTGTGCCTACACCTACGTGGCCTTCTACACACTCAAACAGGACCTCACACATCTGCACTCTAGCACAATGGTTCTCAACCTTTTGTGGGTCACAACACACTATTGTGACCCTACTGGACACACCAACCTATCCCCCTAGGCCAAATCCAGCCATATCCCTGGCTCTCCATGACACACTTACCGCTGTGTAGCAACACAGTAATATGTCTGGACACAGTGGTTGAGAACCACTGCTCTATCACCACTATTGGAGACTTTTCCCATGGCCTCCCGCCTCCCAGAGCTTTTCCCCATTGCCAGAGTCTTTCACCATCCTATCCCATGCTGGTGCTTGCGCCAGTCTAGATCAGAGTGTTGTCCAATGCAACTTACATCCACCACATGCAGTTTGTTATTTTCCCCCTCATCCTTGTCCCTCAAATTTAGTCTGAGGTCGCTCAGAGCCAGACATGACAACCATCCCTTCCTTGATGGAAAACTCCTAAGGAACTCAACAGAAAATAAGGTTTTATGAGACAGTCGATGGAATTCAACAGAAAGTTATAGACCCTCTACTAGCATGCTTCAGAAAACCTACGAGAAAAATAATGTAGCGCACAGATTTTGAGATTCATTTCTAATGGCCTGATTCTATGCACAAGCCACGTCCCACAACTGATGTCACTTGAGGCCTTCTCTGTATAAAACCAAAATGGGTATAAATGTGTACACACCATATACTTCACCGGCACCATGCTTTCGCTGCCCACTGATCAGAGAATAATATCATATGTTAACATATCACTTAATGATAGTTTCTATAGACATTGTTTACTGGACGGTGTTTTGGAAGAAGTTTGAGGATATGTTCCATGTGAGAGAGGAGAGGTTAAAGGGGATATTTTTTTTGCCTTGACTTGTTAGCTGGCTGACTTAAGTCACTATCTGAAGAGAAGTATTGTGTTGGTGATAGATGGTCATCGTTTGTGTATCAGATTAATGGTTGGTGCTCCTATTACAGCTTTGTTCATGGGCATTTTTAAGTGTGAGTAAAATCTAAAATAAAATAAGACCAATAAACCACTCCCACTCTGCATTTATATAGCACCTTCCACTTCACACAAGCATCAGCACAGCCAGGCTCAGTAATTAAGCCTCAGTCTCAGAAGGAAGGGTAAATAATTATTGTACAAATCCATTAGATGGCTGGGTAAACCAAACAACAAAGATTAAATGACTTGGCTGAAATCACAAAGTAAATCAGTGGCTTCAAGCAGGAGTGTGATTTAACACCTAGTTGGTGCTCTAACCACTAGAGGACATTCTCCCCATGCCCTCTGCCACCCCCATCACCATCCAATGTCATTTGTAAGTTTATATGAGTTCATATATACTCTTATTTTAAGAACATTAATATATACAGTTGAAAACCAAAGTGTTAAATTAAATTAAAGTAGCTGGCCAAGAGTTTTACTGTAACATGTGCACAAATATGTTGTTTGGATATTTTTACAGCCATTAACTTTTCCATATATATCAGACCTCCCATTAGGTGTTATAAACTGGATCGCCTCTCCTGCTGCCAAATATATTTCAATTAAATTAAAGTCACCTTTGGTCTTAATGAACCCTTGTTGTTTGTCTAATGTGATGATTAGTTCCATCTGCAAATGCTGGAGACACGCTGGTGGGCAGCTGGAAATGCCTATTTTCTTCGAGAATTCGTAGGAGGTAAATAGGAATCAATGTCTCCACAGTATTATTAAGAAGTTTTTGTATTTATGCAGCACATAGAGGCCTACAGTTAGATTCAGGCCCCATTGCGCTAAGAACGCTACAGATGTGTGATGAGAGAGAGTCCCTGCTCTAAAAAACTGACAAAAGGTTTGATGCGACTTGCTCGGGTCATGCAGCAGAGCCAGAGAGACAGACCCTGGCTGTGCTGAATCCTACCCTAGTGACCTGTCCACTAGACCGGTGGTTCTCGGGTTGTGATACACTTGGCAGGGCGTCATGACACTACAGGACACACCAGCCCACCCACCCCAGGCCAAATCCAGCCATCTCGCTGGTTCTTTGCAACACACTTACCTCTGTGTGGCAACACAGTGATTGAGAACCACTGCACTGGACCAGTAGTTGGTTGGTTATTTTGCAGCTGATTTCAACGCAGCTTTCATAGAATCATAGAAGATGAGGGTTGGAAGGGACGTCAGGAGGTCATCTAGTCCAACCCCCTGCACAAAGCAGGGTCAACCCCAACTAAATCAGCCCTGCCCAAGACTTTAAGTGGCACCTTAAAAACCTCTGAAGATGCAGATTCCATCATCACCACTGCTTGTTTTCCTCTGAGCTTCCTCTTTATTAGTAGGCCCATGCGTGGTTGGGGTCGTCTTTGTCCCTGAAGGGAAGAGGGTTGCTTCTATGTTTAAAAATACTTCCAGATAATCAATCATCCACTCTTATCAGCTATTCTAGTGACCTCGGCTAAATCAAAGAATCTTATTGGATTTCCTTTTAGGTAGCACAAAGCCCTCTGCTTCCCAAAGCTGTAGACTAGAGGCTTCCAGAGAAACAAAAAATGGCCAAGAAGAACTGGAATCCAGCTGAGTTTGGCTGTGCTGGCACAAAAAATAAATAAAAAAATAAAACCCAGAATATGGGCGCAGCAGGGCACTGCGACAGCAAAAGATTTCATGAGGCAGTAAGTGAGGATTGAATTTGCTCCTCCCAAATGCATCACAGTTGGAGAGAGGGCAGGACAAGGCAAGATGGCTGCAGCATCACTACCGTCCTGAGGCTGCAAGGGTCTGGGGTAAGATGCGGGGTGGGGAAGAAGGACTTGCTGTGTCACGTACAGCTGGGAAGCCTCCCAGCTGTGTTGCAGCGCTGAGAAGATTGAGAACCCCTGGTCTAGTGTCTGCCCTGCTGTATAATACAGGCCAAAGAACTTCTCTAAAATGAGTCCCAAGTCCATTGCCCTAAGGTGCTTACGGTCTACACAGACAAGACCAAAGACGGAAGAAAGTAGAGCTTAATTTATGCTAGGGCTGAGTCCCGGCACCTGTGGGTTTGATGCATCAGTTACGAATGTAAAAAAAAAAAAAAAAATTGTTTGCATCCCAGCACCTCTTTTATTACAAATTAAGCACTGGAAGAAAGACAGTTTTATTAATTTATTACTTTCCCTTATTCCCAATGTTAAGTAACTGACCCAAGGTCACTCACGGACACCTGTAGCAGAGCTCAGAATTGAACCCACTGCCTCAGTCTTAAAACCATCCTTCCTCTTCAAGCAAGGCTTCTGTCTGCTTCGTGCTTCCTCTCAGTCACAAAAGATGTTTCAGACTCTGTGCTTTGGCTGGCTAGTCCTCGCCTGTGTGGATGATTGTGTTTTATTGTTGATGAAACACATTGCAGCATTGTCAGTGCTGCTTTTTTCCTGGTTTTCTTCCAGAGCAAAATGCTGCTAAAATTGACCCAATTACCCAAGCATTCCCATTCTGAAATTCTAGTGATATCTCAGGAACTGGCTCAAACCTGACCCCCATCTGTCACCACTTTAATTGCTCTATAGAAATGGACAACTATCACAAACAAACTTTTTCCTGACGACACATACATGGGCTGCAAAGTCAAAACTACCAAAGAACTGTATTAGTTTTGTGAAAGCTGAATCCGGCTTTGCTGGAAAACCCTGGCTCGGTAAAACCTTGTTTTTGGCATGACAGTCTACTGTATACCACTTAAATATCACTGACGTATAATGAACGCCAGGTCAGACACACCAATCTTACATTTTATAAAGGGTCTCGTTTCCAATGCTAGTCTGCCTGCCTCACTTCGGTGCATGCCAGAGACATGTAACAGAGACCAGGGCATGAAGCACAGTCAAGGGAAATCTGTGGAAAATCTTACGTATGTCTGCTTGGATCTTTCATCTACATTTTACCAGGATTAACCTGTGGGGATGGAATGGACTCCATTGGTTTTTTACCCCAGTGTTACCACATAGGCTTGCATCCAAAAAGATGACAAAAAAATAGAAATGAACCTAAACTAAACCGCCTAATCTGAGCAATTTAGAACTTCAGGGGAGTTTGGATCCAGAGCTGAACTTTGGTATATCTGCCTCTCTGTGTCACTCAGATCTTAGACATGGGTCAGAATCAGGGAATAAATGATTGGCAGCAAATTCTTCTGACAGAAGAGATTGCTCTAGTGGTTCAGTCCCAGCTACCCACCCTCCTCCTGTACCCTGACACAGGGGGCATGTTGAGGAAAGGGAGTGGAAGCGTCAAAGCAGATCTTTGCTACACCAGTCATCCAGTGAAGTGGGATCGATCTTATGTCAGTGTTAAAAGTTAGAGCAGCCCCCAGGCTGCTTTAATTGATGGTAAGGCATGGTTGATCCAGAAGGAGGAAGGAGTTACCAGCTCCTTGATGTCCCCCATCTCACCTCCCCTTGCCAAGAGGAGCCCAGATGTAAAGGACTGCTGTATCCTCCGTCAATGGGCCCAATTCTTACAATAGAACAAACCAAAACTGTGAATGCACGCCTTTAAATTGTGGAAAAGCACAAGTCTGGATTTGAATCCAGATTTTTTGACTCAACCATATTTCTAAGGACAGACAAAACTGGATAAAAATCTCTCATCCCAAGCTCAACCCAAAATATCACTCAGGTCTGCATTAGCTGAGTGAATATTTTTTCACTCCTTTTCAAACTAAGTCAGTACCCTGCACTCATCAGTCAGATATCCTTTATATTTCTGGGCCTTAGCTGGACAAGGACATCCCAGAATACTTCAGTACTAAGAAGTTTTTAATAGTGAGATTAACCAAATTACCAGAGGACATAGTAGAAACTCCATCACTTGGAGTCTTTAAATCAAGACTGGATCTCTTTCTGAACAACAGGGTCTTGTTCAGCTGCAAATTCTTGGACTAGATGCTATATCATTAAGTGAAATCTATGACCTGTATTACACAGAAAGCAAATTAGGTGATCAAAAGGAATTTAAAATTTGTAACTCTAACCCAACCGAAAAACGTACTCAACAAAATTCTCATGAGAAAGAAAGCCACTGACACTCTGGGTACAATCTTGTCTAAGAGGAAGGTGGGCACCTCATCCCAGTTTTGCAGACCACAAGGGCTGGGTGTAGTTTACCAAAGTTTCTGTAATTTTGGTTGCTTATTCAAACTGCCACAGAGTGCACCAGATCCCCTTCTCAGCTCCAGAGATTCACCCCCAAGAAGTCCCACCACCAATTTTAAGAAAGTGCTACAGAATGAAACAAAAGAGAGGAGACAAAATAGTTTCTCTGTCTCAAATGGTTTAAATCTCTTTACTCTCACCAAAGCTGGTTCAAGCAATTAGTCATTCAGCTAGGACTCTCCTACGTAAGGGCAAGCATACCAAAAATGATCTTCTCTGCCTCATACACCCCCGACTTTTTACCAGCTGGGAGAGAATTCAATACTAAGCAGGGTCATGGGCAGAGGGAGGAATGAGCCATTGCAGAGGGAGGTTGGGGAACCTCAGCTGGATTATTCCTGTTAAAAGCAGGAGCAGTTATGCTGAGACCCAACAGGACTCTGATGTAGGGGGAAGTTGCCCTGATTCATGGGGAACCGATGTTGTCACCATCCCAGATCTCTCACTTAATACAAAGTGGCTCAAAACCCCACCCGCATGGGGAGTGGGAGCAGGCAAGACCACACTAACATTTCATCCTGGCTTGGTGGCAAAGGGCCCACGTGGGTCCCTCTGCATCTTCTGTGAATTAGCATGGTAAGGACAGGCTCAGTTTTTCTCTGCAAGTGACTGCCCAGAATTTATGAGAGCTACTGATGGTGCCATCCATCACTGCGGCAGTCACTGGAAGAAAGGGGGTGATCTGTCCTCTTTCAACTTGGGGATATTTTTCTCATGCCCTATTAAAAATAATGACCCTGGCATGGCCCTCACTGTTCGCACACTGTCTCTCAAATGACTGCTGGACCCCATTCTTCTTTGTGACTGACCTTTGCTGAGTCTGGAGCACAGCAGGGTCCGAGGAACAGGACAGAGCAGCATGTTGACTTGTAAAATCCCATTGAGATGCCCTTTTTGGTCACCTGATCCCCACAGCAGCCACCTTTCACGTTTCCAAACTAAGGCTTAGTGCATGATACTTTTCCCTGTCTGACGAGGCTTTAAACATGCAGCCAGCCAACCCCCCCATTTCCAAGGGGCAAAGGAATGCGGGTCAGGTTCTCCTCCTTATCTCAAGTGACTTACCAGATGGAGACACCTACTGCAGATCCAGGTTGACAGCTGGGGCAGACTTTGCTAGCTAACGCTTTTCACCTGGGATACCCTAACTTAAGCCCAAAATGGATTTGCTGGCTCTACCAGCCCTTTGCTGTCAGATATCGCTTGCACCTAACCATAGCCCTGAGTGATAAAACAGACAAGCTCCAGGAGAAAAAATTACAGGATGAACTCAAGTATCAGCCAATACATTTATGCTGAAATTTCAAGCCGCTCATTCAGGGACCAGAATGTGACAGCCATGCCATGCAAGCAGCATCTCCTCTGATGCAAGGGACATCACAACACAGGGACGGGAGGGGAGAAGCTGGCTCTGGAAATGCTGGTTCCAGGGTGGCGGCAGTGGAGCACTGAGGAACAGCTTTCCACTGCCGGACTTTCTTCCAGCACAAGTGGGCAGGAGCACATGCCCGAACTCCACTGTCATCATTTAAAGTGGCATACCCGATCCCAGGTCTCAGGCTGGAGCAAAGAGCTCAGCCCAGCTGCTAGCAGAAGCTAGTGAGGAGTGGGAGGCATGGCACAGAAAAGAACCAACTCAACCCAGAAATTCAACTTTGTGGACTCAAAGCCCCTCCCCAGACTCCAGCCTCTTGTCCCCCACAGCACCTCCAAGGTGTCCACTACGCCCTTCATTCCTGATATTATTCAGTAACATTTCAGGCAAGGTTCCATAAATATTTTGGACTTCACACACACACACCCTCCTTGAGAGGGCATCTCCAAATGGTGCCCCAGATTACACACCAATTTCCATCATTTAGTTCTTCCTTGTTCAATACTAAAACCTTCACCCTAACGGTAGTTTCTTCTATAATGTTACTCACAGTCCAGCAGAATTTGAGAATGCATCTGCAGTGCAATCGATTTCATTCTTCCATCAAAGTGTAAACTAGATAATTTGCCGCTCTGCAAACCAAATACATAGCATAGTTTTAGAAAATAGTGAGGGACTGCTAGGCATCCCAAAATAAATGAGGTTTCAAAAACTTTGCTTCATCTATAGATGTTTTTACTGTTAAAGCTAAAAAACTGGGGGGAATGGAAAACATTTCCCTCGCCTGCTCCCACTCACTCGCCTCCCCAAGAAAACATCAGGGTTTTTTTTTCTCTGCAAGTTTAGAAAAATGACAACTTCGGTTCAGTTTTGAATGTTGGGGGATTTTTTTGTTTTCCCATTTTCTCCTTTTCTTCTGCTTTTTCTTTACCCCCTCACTCCTTTTTTCCTTTATTATTTTTCCATTGAAAATGGAGGGGTGTCAAATAAAGGGAAAACTTACCAATTAAAATAACATTCCAATTCTATTTTAAGAACAAATTGAAGGGAAAAAAACACTTTTTTGGCAAAAATATCCAGTTTTGAAAAATGGACGTTTTTCAATAAAAAACAGCATTTGAGCAGTGTCAACCAGCTCTAGTTACCTCATTATGAGCTGAATTTCTCTAAGATTTGGATCCAGGTCCAGCACTTCTCTAAAACACAGGCCAACCCAGAGTCAAGAAGACCTATGGGTAAGTGGCAGAATTCTTGCATCTCGTGAGAGATCGAGAGCCAGGTTTGATTCCCTGCACATACAGCTATGAATTTATCCACTGTGTGACTGCTTTTAAACAATGCATGGCCTGTTTTATAGTAAGGCATAGGGTAGAGTGGACTCAGCCACAGAAGACTCCAAGAAATAAAGGTTTTTATCTTTCTTTTCCCTCTGTTTTCCTGTTTCATTTGAGAGAAAGCAGGTGAGATACTCCCCCAGCATTTGCCATCTCCCCATCCTGTCTTGGGCATTTTTACTTCATTTTGTTTAAAGACTTACTGCTTCTGCACACCACACCAGGAACTTTGTTTGGAAAAAAGAATCAAAATGGAGGCCAATCCATTTATAGAGGAGGCTCCTCCCACAGGAAGAATGATGTCAGCTTGTGGGTGGAGCTAATCCCTCTATAAATAGACCTCTGGTTTTTAACAGTGGCTAGTGTGGGTAAGTTCTGGAGGAGAAGGTGTATGAGTGTAGTGTAAAGCTATAAGGTTTTTCCTTTATTGTCATAGACTTTTTCTATGTTATTGCTTTATAAGCTATTGTTGTCTGGAATGATTGGTCTATGTGCTCTTTAGCCATGTTATATAAATTAATCACATATGTTCTCTGCTATATTAAAAACAATATGTTTTTTTTGTTGGTATATCTAGTCAGTAGTTGACCTTTTGTCTTTATTGCAACAGTTAATGCAAGTTGCATTATTTGCACTGGTCTGGTTTAAGTGAAAACAGCTCCTGTTTAACTGCACCAAATTATGCAGAGTGACTTAAATTTGTACCTATTGAGCTGTGCTAACTTGAGTTGTAGAGCATCATTCCATCTCTCCTATGTTCCTGACTCAACCTTCAACCTATCCAGACTACTTAACTCAAATTTAAAACTGGGCAAAATTAAGAACACAAGAACAGTCATAGTGAGTCTGTCCAATCTTCTGTTTAGCCCACTAGCCTGCAGATGCAATAAACAGAGCAAGGTAGTTATTGGGTAAACCATCCTTGTTGTCCAATCCCAACCACAAGTCCTCTGAATGTCTGCACAGTGTATGCATTTTTCTTTATTTGAGCTCCATCATCCAAACATATCTTTTGTTTTGTTTTTTGGTTTTGCTTTTTCCTCTCTCCCCTCTGTAGTGGGGAAGTGAGTGTTTTTTCCATTGATGTAGTTAATCCACTTCTAGGAGAGACTGTAACTAAGCCACTTGAAGAATTCTGCCATTGACCTAGTACTTGGGGTTAAGTTGATGTAAGTATGATACATGAAGCATGAAATTTTTCTCAGCCCTAGGCAATGTAGTGAAGTTATCTGATTATTATGTGTACATCAGATTCTACAGAGTCAAGGAATTAGTGTTACCCTGTCATTCTCACAGCTTCTGAGGTAGCAAGAAGCTGGAGTAATCCCTGGATGATATAATGCTCCCTTAGAGAATGTTCTCAGCCAAACCATTTAGGATAGCCCCGAGGCCGCTCTAGTCAGCGGAGGGGACCAAACTGTCAGCTGGCAGCATCAGGAAGCCAGAAAGCACAAGAGGGTCTTTGCTCTCTGCATATTTAAAATATGGGGAAGCCACCACGACATAGTTGTGGTCAAAGAACCTTGTTGACCAACTGCACTAACGTGTAAGGCCTGGCTCCACACATATTGCTGCTCTGTAAGGTTCAGGTGACTTCTGCAATAGAAGACAGGCAGGCGTCCGAACTACCTGAAGGGATATGACCCAATTCCTGTATGTTACAGAAGGGCTGGTGTTTGTTTTTTCCTCCCTGCACACAGCATGGGCAGATGGGGGGAGTGGAGCTGTAACATAACTCAAGATCTAGTCTGAACTTTGAAGTTTTTCTGGCCAAGCTGCAGTGGTTAGGGAGTTGATTTTTTTGCTAACAAAAGCCCTAATGTAGATGCAATTACACATCGACACCAAAGTACTTTGCTGGTATAGCTTCTTTTGCTCGAGGAACTGGCATAAAGTGTACTGGGCGACAGAGCTGTGTTGTCAGTAAAATCTGTCTTCACAGTAGGAGAAGCCTGTCCATGTAACCATCCTGGCAAATCTTTTAAGTGGAGATGGGGCCTTATTCTCTCATCATAACTTCTTTTGGTTCTTTAGCTTTACATCATTTATGAAGCTTCTTGTCAAAGCCAAGAAAAAGATAAATGGTGCAAATGTTTGGGTAATGTTTATATGGTCTGTTTTCAGTATGAAGGCTGCCCCTCCTGATTTTCATAACTTGCCCTTGACCTTATTGCCCAGTCCATGCCTCCATTTGGCTCTTTGTGATCCCACCATCTCCTCCTGCCATCCACGTGTCTTCACAGTTGGGGCCATTTGACTTGAACTGCTGAATCAACCTGAATGTAGTCCCCGATGGTTGATTTCTCCTCACTAAATCTCACCTGCCACCTTCCTTTTCTCACTAGCTTCTGATTTTCCCTCCATTTTCATCACGTTGAGCTCAATAGCAAACCCACTGGAGTCACAGACAGTTTTGCCACTGATTTTAATAGGCCGGGGACTGAACCCTGCCTGTATGAAGATACCATCTAATCTTACACGGCCAGATCCTCAACTTGTGGAAATGGATGTCACTCCAGTGAAGTCAACGGAGCTGTGCTGGCTTACACTGGCAAGAATCCAGCCCTTGCACCACCACACTCCTGTTTCCCTCTGCTCCCCCCCCAAAAAAAATGCATTTTACAAGAAGAGCTGAATGGAAAATGGAAAAATGATTTTGTAAAAATATAAATATATGCATAGGCATGTCAGCTTTGTTTCCATTTCACAGATGATAAAATGGACTCGTTTTCTGGGGGGAAAAAAATCTGTGGGTTTTTTTTTGTGTGACCAACATTTTTATGAAAATTATTCTCTCCCTTTTAAAAAAAAAAAAAAAATTGTCCCTTACTGAAAAGATGTTTTTTGGGTGAGACAATGTGGTTTCTTTTTCTTGGTGAAAGCTTTCTAGAAGGATTTTTTTTTAATCATGGTAAAAGTGTCATGGAAAATTTGGTGACAAATTGAAAAGTGTAGATTTTTTTTTTCTTTCCCCAAAGTGTTTCATTTTGGGGGACAGACAGGGGACCAACTTTACATGTAAAAAGTTTTGATCAGCTTTGCACATTTTTTCGCCAATCCCCTGTGAATTTAACCCTCCAAATCCAATTCAGTTTGAATTATTAGGAACACAGACTGGGGCAATTTTTTTTACTAATTGAGAGTCTGATTCTCTTTTCACTTACTCAGGCATAAATCAGGAGTTTCTAGGTTGAAATCCGAGGGTAATACTAGAGTAAATCCAGAGTGAGGAGACACTCAGCCCCTAAGTTTTGACAATAGCCCTTTCAAAATGTCACTCCATCTTCTTAATATACTTTGCACAAGACTCTTTTCCACTCCACAGTCTCTCTGTTAAGTGCACTACAGTTTCAATGCTGCTCACTTCAAAGAGCTCTCTCCCGTACAGTTCCTTTCCCTGAATGAGAGGCATGATTTTACCAAGACCAGGATCCTTATTCCCCACACTACTTGTGTGGTCTCCTCAGAAGGTCCCAGCGTGCTGCCCTCCAGTTTCCACGGAGCAGGTGTCAGAGGCAGCCTGTATCCCATCACCCCTTCTGCAACCTTGCAAAATCATTAGTGCCCTTAAATTGTTGGAACAGAAAAAAGTGGGAAATTCCAAACCAGCGGGGATGGGACTTTTGGGCCTCATGCATCCCATGATTACTAAACAGGGAAGACTGTGGAGAGCACAGCCAGGGCCAAAAAAGGCTCTGACTTACCCAGTTCATTTACCAGTCTTTTTTCTGGCAGGGTCCTGAGTTCAGGATTATAGTCATCATTCCACTGTCATTGATGTTTGGCCAAAATTTTGGCCCTATCTTGCATATCCCCTGGAGGAAACACATCACAATACCATCGTTACAGCAACAATGTACCCCTGGAGCCTGGCTGGCCTCAGCTCCCAGCTTCAGGCCCCGATTCAGACGGGTCATTGTTTTATGTATTAACTGTAATAAAGTAGTACTCAGAGGTCCCAGTTAGAATGAGGGACCTGCTGTGTGAGATGTTATATGAACACTTAAGCGACATAATTCCTGCCATTTTACAATCTAAGAAGAGAAGAGGCATTTGAAAAGTAGCAAATGATGAATAGAATCATGTGTGTTGTTTCTGCAGGAGTATTTATAGGTGTTATTTTTTTTATTTCTCACCATAAACAAGTTGAGTAAGCATCAGCTATGCCCCTCTGCCTAGCCATTGTAGGTCAGCTGATTTCTTCTTGGCATCAAGGTGTCCTGGAGTTTAATTTTATACTGCAGCAAATCTGCTGCGCCTTCACTGAAAATCCTGGTGTTACACCTCATTGCTAGTGTAGCTGAGTCAGGCCCATAAAGGTTACCTTCTCCAAAAGCAGGGATTAATTTCCTGGGCCAGGACCTGTGTCATGTTATTTGCTTGGATCAAGCAAGGAGTCACAGGGATGGCAGCCTCGTTGGGCCGTTCCTGTGGAACAGCAGGCTACAGCTTCAGTTGGGGGAAGCCTTTCTGTGGTGTTCAAAGGAAACAAAACTGGGTTTCCACCCCCGTTTGCTCCTCCTGTTCAGCTCAATGTCCCCCAGTGGCCTCTGTCGTCTAGACACTGGTACAAATTGTCTCATAGAATCTGCCCCAACAAACACATTCAGACTACCATCACCACTGTATTTTTTAAGGTCTTGATGTGCTGGAAGCTAAACTCACAAGTTAAATAAAGTCCTTCTGATATAGACACAAGTACTTGCTGGCGAGGGACTCTCCTTCCTTGCACATTCATCTTTCAGCTTGTGAGCAATGAGTGGAACTTAATTTGCATCACGGCTCAGGGATGCCCCTTCTTTTCATTCAGAGGCCAAGCCCTGGCCCTTTGTCCATCAGTGGCTCAAGGCATGCCCTCCCATGTACAGCGCATGAAACATCACTCCCTGCAGAGGACAGTAAAACACAATGGCGTACCCCATTCAGCTTGACCTCACCTGTATGGTGCACGCTGTGCAGAGGATGCCATTTTGAGTCACAGCACCTCCTTCTTTGCAAATAACTCACTGGTGATGAGCGCCTATCCTAAAGCGTCTTCAGTGGTGCATTCTTTGAGGAGACACACAAAGAAAATGAAAACCAGGATGCAAATCGATAAAAAATCTTCGCAGATGGGCCACGACAGGCTGTCAGTGCTGTGTGCTCTCTGGATCTGCACCATGGCGTGGGAGCATGCTCCCAGACTGGGACTCAGTAACCCAGAGATGAATTACTAGCAACAGCTGAGATGAGAGACAAATGGCATCCCAGTGAAACTGGCCAAGGTCTATTACCGCACGCTGTGTGATCCCAAATATCTTGAGGCCAAAGGTCAGGAGCACAGGGCTCTGCTCTCAGACTCCCCACCCCCAGCGATGATTTGCCTCCACGTGTGGAAGGAATTTTGGCATCTTGGCCTACGGGAATAACTAGCCGCAACTAAGTTTATCCATCGTATTGAGCCCTGGGCCTGTTTGCATGATAACTGAGGGTGGATCAGTGTTAGTCAACGAACGTTTCCATTCTGTGGACTGAACTCCAATCAACGAAAACCAAGGATTCCCCTGATTTCAGCGGACTGTGACTCAGACCCCGTGGGAGCTACCTGGCAGAGTTTGATTGGTCAGATAATTCACCTCGTGTTGTTTCTGGTCTCTGATTGGTTTGACTTATAAATGTTGTCGAAGTCAGCGCACATGATGTTTGCTGTCCACTGCAGGAAAAGGCAGTTGCATCGTATCTTTATTCCCACGGTGCGAACAAAGCAGAACAAAGCTGAGGTGGGGCTGTTTCAAAGCCAGACACCAGGGTAGGGATCCCCCAGTGCCGCTCCACATCGTCCCTGCACACTGGCTCATTCCCGCGGGGAGCTAGGCCTGGCTCAGATATTCCTGTGTCACAGAAGTAGTGGTAAAAAATGCCTTCTTCTTACTCAAAACACCTGCTCCTTTAGGCTAGGCTCCAGCCCCTGCCTCCATAGCCCTGGGGGCTCCCCAGGCAGTGGAACCAGAGCACTTCCAAGAGCAAAGGGGCAGGCTGCCAAAGTGCAGAGCTTAGCTCTGCACAACCTCTTTGTATGCAAGGGGCAGAAGAGAAGAGAATATAGGTGGGATGCGTAGGTTGCTACAAGACCCCTCCCAGTCTCAGATCTGGGTGGGGGTTTATTGTGAGGCTGCGGGCCCACCAGTTCAGCTCATATATTGTTGGTTCAATTGTGACAGCCAACGGCTAGATTTTGCCATGACTTATCTCGTGCAAAGTCACTGGACCCAGTTCTGCTCGCCTTTACAGCAGGCAACACTGAGGTGGCAGTGGTGAGCATGAGGAGACTTTGGCCCCTGGACTTCCATAGTTTTGCACAAGGCAGAAGCCAGAATCAGACAGTGAGTCCTTTGACAAGCCGTATTTACAGACCTTTCCAGCTCTCAGCACCAGAGTGGGGCAACCAATTGTACAGAAATTTTAAAGCAGGGAGCCAGCCACTTGCACTATAAAACTCTTCGCTTCCCATGCTATCCGGAGCTCATGGCAGCTCTGTGTGGAGGCACTGGAAATTCAATTACAGTATCAGATCTTTGCTATGGTTTCACTCAGATTTTCCTCAGGCTCTGATGTCTGTGGGAGTCCAGACACCTGTTCTTATGGCAATGTGTCACTTGTGCCGCGGCGGCATGGGGGAGCCCCAGTCACTGGCCAGGACCCTGCACTAACACAGGACAAAAGTTGGTCCCTGCCTCACACAGATGACAACTGGGGAGCCCTGTGGGAACAGTAACAAAGGGAATGGCTCACTGCTAGGTGAGGGTTTGCATATGTTCCCAGACGCTTGTGCAGAAGTCCTCCCGTGCAGAGTTCAGTTACCTCCATGGCACCGTTGCCAGCACACTTTGAGCACATCCCCCAGTTACAGCCCTGGATAAAGAGGTTTCTTTGGATTTGTTGGAGCCCCATGGTCTCCACAGGAATGGGTCAGTGGATTTAGGTTGTACGTCTGTTCCTTGGCCAGAGGCAGGGACTAACCCTGTCCCCCAGTGGAATTGCATGGAGGTATCACTTCAAGGAGATCCCAGAGAGATTGTCCCATCCTGGCCCCAGATTTTTCTGCAAAAGGGTAGGCAACATAGTCCCCAGCAGGTGCTGTGCACTGCATCTCTCTCTGACTGCAATGAGAATCCAAAGGGCACATGATCATGCCCCTTATGACTGTTCATATAGCATCTGCTACTCTCCCACTATTCTGCCTCTGCAGGGATGCATTTTCTTTTGTTTTCCTAAAGTACTACTCAGGAAATCAGGCAGTCTTGCCTGTGGGGTGTTGCTCACATTATCCTTAAAAATCCAATTTTTTCCCCGATTTTGAAATTGGACTGAACCTGCAACAGGAGGATAACTGTTCTGATTGTGAGGCCTTCACTAAACAAGGCAGACTATTGAACGTTTAAATGGCACATTTCATTCTTAGAGCACAGAGCACTGTACAAAAGAAAGTTGGTGCCATTCTGTGTCTGGGGAAACTGAGGCACAAAGCAGTGAGAGGAGTTGTCCAAGGTCACAAGTCACATCAGTAGCAGAGATGAGAATAAAACTCATAGGACCAGTACTCAATCCACCAAACCATTTTGCCTTACCACCATTATTAAGTGTTGACAATGTACTTGCTGCTGAACCAGAGCTAAATCCTTCCCGCCTGAGTATATCAAATGGAGGACAGCCAAGACAATGGGAGAATCAGAGCAGTGAGCATTCGAGGAACACCGCACTCATCCATGCAAACCTCATGTTGAGCAAGCCTACTTGGCTGGCTCATCAGGGTACTGGCCTGCACACAACCAGGCCCCTGGTTCAACAGTCTCCGAGCTGCACAACAAAGACGACAAGACCGATGGGGGAGGTCTTTTTAACAGGCAAGGAGGGGAAAAGAATCAAGTGAGTCAATATTTGTGTATGAAAACAAAACAAAGCTGAGCAGTTAGCACAGAGGAATGTGAGGGAGGCAGGAACAGTGCCAGATAATAATTATTTCTTCTGCCTCTTCTTCCAAGATACTAGATTGTCTGCCCATGAGCCACTCGTACTGTGCATGGTGTGGGGAGAGAACTGGGGCAGGTTAGAGTTGGAAGCCAGTCCTAAATACATAGATCTTGTGGTGGGGCAGAGGGTTGTATGTCAGTGTCAGGTGCGTGACAAGGAATGGCCCAGTGCTTTTGTCCACTGCTGCTTTCAAACCAACCTAGTCCAAATATTAGCGAGCCAGAGGTCAGCTGCTGGAATGTGCCGAGTACATTTATTTAATGGGGGAGATGTTATTCAAGAACTTGTACTGATCGCAGGTCAAGGGTCCTGGGGTGGCTCCACAGAAGCCTACAGAATAGGCCTGGGAGGGAGAGCTGGTTTTGGTGGAGCCTTTCCTGAAAACACAATGAGGAGGCCAGAAATCAGCACAATGGCTTCTCATAGTGCTTGTCAGCTCCTTTGTGCTCTCTGGCCCATAAATGGCTGGTTTCCATTCAGGAGAAGGTGAACACATAGTTCAGTTAAAAGGCTTGTATGAGGAGGAGAATCTTTTTACTAGGAGGGTGGTGAAGCACTGCAATGGATCCTCCAGGGAGGTGGTGGGACCTCCATCTTTGTAAGTTTTTAAGGTGCAACTTGACAAACCCCTGGCTAGGATAGTTGCACAGGTGCTGGATTAGATACCTCCTGAGATGCCTTCTAACCTTCATCTTCCATGATTCAATGAATCTACCCCAGATCCACCTTCTCCTGTACAGCCTCACTAGATCAACTAGGGCCTGTGGCATGCCCAAGGAGAAAGGGAAAAAGGAGGCCCCCAGCTTCCACTTCAGTGTAACCAGAGAGCTGCTCCAAATGCTTCCTTACACCCAGTGACTGAAGAAACCTTCCTGGCCCCCTGTCATCCCTTATGTAAGGCAACAGAGAGGACTGAAGGCACTTTAGAGTGGGACAACCTCTTGTCCTCCTCACTTCTTCTTCTGGCCTGTCTCTGCCACAGCCTCTGTCCCACCAGGCCATGAAAGGGAGTGGTAAGAGTCAAGACTTGCCCTTATGCATGTTGCTTCCACAACCCAAGGGCTCTCCATGGAAGAGGAGAGAGGGGGAGGTTATGCCTTTAACAGCTGCCAAGTGGGGGTATTCAGAGGGGTTTCTCATCAGAGAGCACACCAGAGCCAATTCAGTCCTTTGTGCAACCCTTTCTTTGAGCCCCAAAAACTCCCACACAGAGAACCTGGTGTCAGGAACATCCGGGCATGCACGGTCAGGTGTCCATTCCTTCACAGCACTGCAACTATTCCCTCCTGTGACTTTCAGAGAGTCAGTGATTGGTTTTCCCTGATGCGAAAGAAAAAGAAGTGGAGAAGATGCATACAAATGCCCCAACAATAGCACTTCCAGACAGCCAGGTGATCATGAGATCACGTATACTACAGAGTCCACAGCGCTAGGGGGCATGGGAGAGAGAACGAAGTGCGATGTAAGGTCTAACCATCGCTCTGAAGTCTTTTGGCTTTGGCCCTTCCTTTTGTGTAAATTATTATTTAATTCAGTTTCTGAAGCATTAGTTAGCTCTATTTGTGAACTGAAAAAAGGAACCCCCTCCTTCTATTCCCAAAGCCATCATTATTCATTAACCTTCTTGGTCCTCGGACTTAAACAAAATCCAGCAGTGTCACGACTTTTTAATAAGATATCATCTTCAGGCATGACAAACATGAGAGCTCAGTAAATAATAGCTCCAACATGTAACGTCATGCCTTGCCCATCTGTCGGGCTAATGACTGCTTTTCTGTCACCTGCCACTCTTCCACTGCTCTTCCGCACTCATTTTGTTCCGTAGATTTGGCAGAGCAGATTGCATGCGTTGACAAGCCATGAATCTCTTCAGCAGCTGTTTGTGTTTTTATTAGGAGTGACAGAGTAGTCAGCATTTTTTAAGGGGAGGAAATTTATTTTGACACACATGTTAATATTAATACCAACACTGCATAGTAGGACTGGAAAGCAACAGAAGGGCCATGTAGCTTGCTTTCTTTCACAGCCTGAAAACAATCACAATTTTGTAGCATTGTTTTCTTTTTTTTATTGGACCATTTTACATGGGTCTTTTCAGCGTGCTCTCGGTACCCTGACAGCCCCAAGCTTAGAAATCTTATACATGCTTATACTCTGATCTCTGTCTCTCTACACTTCTGGACAGAAGACAGTTCATTGGCTGAACCGACCAAAAAAATGATCTGTTCAAGTCAAGCTGAAAACAAACATTTCTCAATGTTATCAGCAATAGTTAAAAAATATGTATATTTGGGGGTTAAATGAAATGTTTTGTTCAACCCGAAACAAAACATTTCCTTCAAGTTTTGTGCGGTTTTTAAACTTATTCTTAACAAAATCAAAGAAAATTATCCCTGAAATCCAAAATCAAAACTATTGTTTCAAAAATGCCATAAGGAACCACATCAAAATTTCCAGATTTTGGCTTTTATTCAACGAAAACAACTCACAAAAGCCAAATTGGCATTTTTTCGGTTACCCCCACATCTACATTTTTCAGCAAAATAATAATAATAATAATTTGCACAAAAATATTCAGCCAGTTGTACTTCTGGGCATCTTTGAAGTGCTGTATAGCGATTAGAACAAGGAACTGGGAGTTAGAATTCCTGAGGTTTATTCTGTCCTCTCCCAACAAAGTCAAAAGATAGTCTACAGTGGGCATTGGCGGGCTTTGGAAAAAGCCCCACAAACGCTGGACCCCTGGGCAAATCATGTTATCCCATCTATCCCTCAGCTTAACCATCCGTAAAACAGAAACAATGACACTAAGTCAAATATTTCCTTGGCTTTTAACATGCTGAATTAATCCATGCTATTTGCTCTGCAAGGATCAATACTCGGACTGCAGTGTGAAATTCTAATGGAATTCCTTCAGAGATCTTTTTTCCTTTTGATCTGAATGTAGAATACTGTTATAACTTTAAAATGGATTTTAATTACCATCCCCTCCATTAGCTCAGACTCACTGGAATGACCAAGTTGTGCTCAGCACACACTCAGAAGGGTGGCAACAATTTAAACTACCTGTGCGGCTCCCTGACCCAGGGGCCAAACAGCACCAATCCACTCCCATGGCACAGATTAGAGCAGCCTCAAGACTGCTCTGATTTCCACTAGCTGCCTGTAACCCACATGGGCCTAGGATTAGCTAGATACAGGGAACGTCATACCCCCCTACTTTGGGGACTGGCGGAGGCAGAATAGAAGCCACTTACCACTCCAGCATCACAGATACAAGCCCATATGCATCGTTGTTACAGCCCCTTTTCATGATGCAACACAATCAATGGACACTAGAGAATCTGACTCATTTATTTATTACCAGATGCATTTAACTTGCTCTTCCATACATTTAATAATGAATACCAGGCACCAAAAGCAGGAGTTAAATTCCCCAATATCATTAAGCTGCAAAAGTTAATTTGTTCAGAAAAGATTTTCTGAAGATTGTAAAACACCCTGTTTTAAACAAAGCCTCGCTTCACCTAAGGTTTGGGTTTGGGATCTTTTTTTTCCTTTTAAACTTCATTTAGATCACCTTCCAAATGGCCAACCCGGGCTGCACGGCACGACTTTTTCCATGAAAACTAATATTGCTGTGTATGCTTTTATCGGGAGTGTAATCTGAGCCTGAGCGAACATTTTAAAAGGCATTGCAGCTGAATGTGAAAATGGGGCTTTATTAGTGAAAATTAAGCCTGAGATTATTAGCTAGGCACTTTACAAGGTTTCTTTAAGGAGGCTGAAAAAGAGAGTAAGGGACAAGCTGTATAAGCAATCTCTGAAAGAGTGGGGCCCAACATATTAGCATGTAGCGGTATAGCTCTGCTAACAAAGGACGGCTGAGGGATTAGGGCCCACCTGAGCGGCTGATGCAGGTTCAACTTACTTCTCTGCCACAAACTTCCTATGCAGCCTCAGTCAAGGTACTTACCTGTCTGTGTCTCAGTTCCCCAGTCAGTAAAGCGTGGATCATTGTACTTCTCTGCTCCCCTGCCCTGGGTGTGTAAAGATAAACATTGGGAGGTGCTCCAAATCTTCCGCGATGGTCATACATGTTCCACAGATGGTGCTACATCAATTTACGGAAGCTGAGGATGTCAGCATTGATGGGTCACCCCCTGTGAGAGCCAAAAACGATTTCAGTCACTCCCCTTCCCCTGTCCATGCAATGGGGCCAAAGCAGCCCAAAATGGTGGAGAGAAAAGAAGAGAACAAGCATGGGCAGTTAGTAGGAAAGGCCCAGGAAGGTTTTGCCTTCCCTGAGAGCCTGCAGCTGCTGAGAAGCATGGAGCCATGGACCCGCCCTTCCCTGGGAATTTGGGATAGCAGCCCAAGAGGAAGGGTTGCCTAGTGGCTAGGGAAAGGTGGTAGGGCTCAGGAATCCTGAGTTTTCTGCCTGGCTGTCTGTGAATGATTCAGTGCCTCCTTCAGGCAATTCACAGGAACTTTCCTGTACCTGAGTTTCCCCTGTACACTGGAGCTAACATCATTTACCTGCTGCACCAGGAGTGCTATTACCCTTGCTTAATTAATTAAGCCTTTTGGACTGTGTGATAAAAGTGCCACAGCCCAAAGGAAAATA
Organism: Podocnemis expansa; assembly: GCA_007922195.1. Lineage (NCBI taxonomy): Eukaryota > Metazoa > Chordata > Testudines > Podocnemididae > Podocnemis > Podocnemis expansa. Next base: position 6,247,739 of record ML682035.1, on the reverse strand, counting down.
ATGGCTAGTTCACACTCGCGGTGCTTGCAACAAAACGCATGACTGAAAATGAAAATGAATCAATAGGGGCACAGACTTCAAAGGCAGTGGGGAGCGTAGTTTAGCAGACAGAGCACCAGCCTGGGAGTCAGGACAGTTGGGTTCTGTTCTCAGCCTGCTTGGACTATTCAATTCCCCATCCTGTTCCTACTTCCGCTCTGGCCCTTTGTTAGTCTTGTTCTCCTTCAATTGTAAACTCTTTGCGGCAGGGACTTGTCTCACTATGAGGCTGTACAGGGCCTAGAATGGTGGAGTCAAGAGACAGGTAAGGCCTTTAAAAAATATTGTACTATAAATCAAAAGGTCACTCTTCCCATGTCCTGTGTCTCAAGCTGCCCCTACCTCGCAGGGCAAGTCATTTCAACTGTCCAAGGATTGGTTTACCTGTCAATAAAATCAGTCTATCTGGTGGTCAGAGCTCTTGCTGTGTCTTGAGTCTTATAAAGGAGGGCAGACTAGATCTTCCGAATGGCCCGCGTCTAGCTTTGAATCTACAAATATTCCATCACCATTCCTTATTGGGACATGGGGGACTGAGTGTTGATGGACAGCACAAAGGCAGGATCGGTGTCTTCAATAAAAACAACCCTATCTGGCAAAGTGGGGGTTCTAACAATACATCTTGAATCACTTTGCAAAGGAGATCATTATCATTTCTCCCATTTTAGATGATGGGGAAACTGAGGCACAGGGAGGGCCGTGACATGCCCATGGCCACTCAGTATGACAGTAGTTAACGCTGGTCTACTGAGTCTTAGTCCAGTACTCTACCCACTAGACAGCTCTGCCTCCAGCAATTTTTCTGCTCCTCTTGCCATACCTCTCCTGGGACCAGTGACTTTAATGCAAGTTGCAGATGAGGCACCAGATCATGAGGCCGTGCTTTCTCAATGTGGCACTCTGTCCCCCTCTAGCGGCTGGATTACAGAGAGGCTCATAAGCCCCTATAGCTTTTCCCTAATACACCGGAGTCTTTTAGCTCAAGGCGTGTGAAGTTCATGATCTTAGATCCAAAGGTCCTTCACTCATTTCCCTCCTACCCTCCACAGCCTCGCCAGTGGATGTCTCACTGCATCTGCTTCCTGTACAAGGCTCTCATCCTAGACCTCAAAACACTTTGTGAACACCTCTTGTCTCATTTTTATGGGTGGAGAAATGAAGGTGCAGCAACATGACTTGCCCAAGTAGCTCAGTGGCAGAGTGAGATGCTGAACCATAACCCCTCTGATTCCCAACCCAATGCCTAAATGCCAGGACCATGGTTTTTCCTCTGTGCGCCACAAACTGCCCAGATCATCCAATCTTTAACCCGTCACACAACATGTCGCCCTGCAGAGATGGGCGAAGCAGCTCGTACTCTCGCTGACCTGAGTAGACTACATTTATGCTGAGGATCGGCAACGTCATGGCAAGAAGATAAATCTATACTTTACAAACAGAAAGAAAACTTAATGAATCTCAGAGAAAGTGGGAGGTTTGGTCTGGAAAAAAACATTGGCACATTAGGCAGGCTTTCTTGAACTCAGATGCCCTTGCCATGCGTACACAAAAGAACCTCTCATAAGGTTCTAATTTCCCTTTTACTTTTTATATGGCCAATAATAAGACTCATAACTTTAATGTACTGTATAGGTCTTAGTAAAATGCAAGGGAATGACTCCAGCATGCTTTTAACCCTTTGGATACCACATGTGGCTGTATTCAAAGCAATGGTTCCCAACTTTTAAGGAACAATGGGGCCCAGTTTAGCAGACCTCAGCTCTGACAGGCCACAGGCTGATCCACTAACGTTCAATTCTCTCGCCCATTCAGCGAGGCTGAACTTTAGAGAAGTTCAAGACAGTGTGCAGAGCCCATATGACTGAATGGGGAATGCTCTTCCCAAAAAACAGCTCAGAGGTTTCTCATCAAATGCACATTGCTAGTTATAAAGGTCTACAACTACCCGGATTGGCTAGGAACCGGTGGCCTCAAGCAATCGTTTGCCAACCGCCTAAGGGCCAGACCCTCTTCTTAGCAGCAACCAATCAAAGTGGCACTGGCAGGCTGATCCTGTAAGTGAAATAAGTCCAGCAACCCGGTGCCGATGCAAGGGCCCGTTTTATCTAGTTAAGAGGGTGGAGCCAAAGGCTGGAGGAGCCGAAAGGGAGTTGCAGGCTGCTTCTAAGCCAGCAAGCTGGATCGAAGGGCCAAAGAGGAGAGAAGGTCGAGGAGCAGTAGCAGATGATCTCTCCAGGGCTTGAGGGTTGGACCCAAAGGAATGGGAGAGAGCCAGGGAGAGTGTGGGAAGCTCCCCAGGGACTGGGGGTTTCCTGCTAGGGACAGAGGCTTGCACGCCAGTTTGAAAGCTGGGGCAGCTATTGTGGTTCAGAGACAAGAGGGGGCTGAGGGTCTGGACATGGCTGAAGGCACAGATGCATGATAAGTAGGGCACTGAGAGACTTTGTGTTGGAGTGAAGAGTGGGTTATATATTTGGGGCTTTATTCTGCTCTGGTTTGGATGGCATCCTGGTGCTAAGCCGTACTGACAGACCGGAGGATAAAGTTTGCATGGCATTGTCGGGTTCCTGGAGGGGGAGATCTGAGGCAGGCATGGTTTGCTTTGCTGAGGGAGCCCCAGGCTGGGCTGCCCTATAACACAGTGACCCCATTGAAGTCAAAGGTAAGTGCGAACAGAATCCAGCCTGATGAGTTTCTGCAAGCCTGTTAATGGTACCTTACTTTGATATCATCCCTGGATATTAGATGATTGAGCCAGATTCTCACCAACTGTCAGTCAACACATTGAAACTGCTGGAGCTATGCTGATTTACACCAGCTGGGACTCTGGCCCACATTGCTGCTATCTGTAAATCTCCAACAATCAGGGGATTTGCCCCAGGGCAATAGAAACACATTCCTGTCTCCCTGCTCCTCCAAGGTCAGAGACCTCCTTGGCTTCCCAGCTTGGATCTCATTTCCAATAATGTTCTTGGAAAGCAGAGCTATGAGGCAGAGTCTTTTGGATACACACGAAATATGAGTGGCAGAACAGGGTGCTGGTTTTATGAAGGTCAGTTTTCTCACTACCCCAAGCAGGAGAACAGACATGCTTTCTTGCTCCATACCAGTGGGGGGGGGGGTGTTATGAAAACCTGATTTATGCTGAGCAGCCTGGAAAAATTTCTGGGCAATGGGATCAAGATTATACTTCACAGCAACCAAGGGAAGACAGCCTAGCAGAGGATCAAAAAGTCTTAACCATGCATGTCGAATTTTGGTCCAAACAGAGTCCTGTTTTGTTCTGTCTGCATTCCCAGTTATTGCTGTTCCTCCATAGACCTATCCCTTGCCTCACTTGCTAAAGGCAGGAGATGATGCACAAGCAACACCCATTAAGATTTTTTTTAAGCCCAAGTAATCCTCATACAGCTCCATCTTCATTTAAGCAATTCACACCTGCTGAATGCAATGGAGCATGTTGGTTTTCCCTAGCACGAAACACAATGGCCGGAGCTATGAACCCATTTCCATCCTCCCATCTTGGCTGCTTTCAGTGGTTAGGGCGGCCATGTCACAAGTTGGTTCAAACAAGGTAAAACGGAGCCAGAAGAGTTAAATTTTCTTCCTGGCTGTGTTATAGACTGTGTGTGACCTGTTCAGCAAAAGAAGCAAGGACCATTGTTCCATGTCCAGGGGTGGGGGGTGTGGAAACCACATTGTTCCTCCTGAATTTGAGGTTCAACTAAGAGGTGTAGACTCTGCTCCAACACCCTGCAGTAGGTTTTGCTGGGGAGGTCAGAAGAGTGATCTTCCTGTAGTTAGAACATATTCTCCAGTTTCTTTTCCTAAAAACCAGGACCACCACTCTGGCTTGTGAGTCCTGAGGTACTGATCCTGCCTTCCCTGCAACACTGAAGAGGTATGTTAACCCCTACCCCCTGACTTTGTCCAGTGAAAAAAGAACAAGGAGTCATGTAGCACTTTAAGACTAACAGATTTATTTTTCGCATGAGCTTTTATGGAAGAAAATCCCACTTCATCAGATGCTTCGAAGATGGGTGACAAAGTGGGATTTTCTCCCACCAAAGCTCATGTAAAAAATAAATCTGTTAGTCTTAAAGTGCCACACGACTCCTTGTTTTTTTTTGCTGAACTAGACTAACACGGCTATCCCTTTGGAATTTGTCCAGTGATTTCAGCATTTCTAGGAGGATCTTGCCCACCCTTGCTGCTTTACCACTGCAAAGGCACTTTACCACCACAGCAAGCTCTTGCATAATTAAAATAAAATACTCTGTCTAGCAGAGAGAAAATGAAGAACTGGCATACGGCAGAATATCTGTTAAAGGTGCTTACCTGGACCCCCTCACCACAATTTCAGGGTGCCTCACACTCTAATGGATTTATCCTCACAACACACCTGTGAGATAGTGTGGTGGTGTCATCCCCGTTATACAGACGGGGAAGAGAGGTACATAGAGGCTAAATTATTAAACTTTGGTCATACCAGACATCTGTGCCAGGACCAGGAACTGAACCTTAGTTCCCAAGCGTAAGACTAATGCACTGACCACTGATCCATTAGACGTTATTTTCTAAGGCTCACAGCCACTCCTTACAAGGAAGATCAATAGGGAAACAAGTTTCCTACCACCAAGAACTAAATTGCATTCTCTGATCCATCAACTGCATCTCAGCAACATGGAATGAGTTGCACGGCTGGAGGCTGGTAACAGCCCTCTGTGATCACTTAGTCCTGCAGGATTCTTGCCTTCTTCCAGAAACCACAGTGCCACATCTGATGTTATATTCCCCACAACACACAACTTGATGAAGAGGTGGGTGGTTTTAGAAAACTACTTCAGGCCACACTTTCCCCTTGTATATACATGTGTGACTTCCATGAGCTTCCACAGACTGAATTTAGTCCCTCTTCTTTTGAGATGCTCCAATCTGAAAGAGTCAGATCTCCATTTTCCTTAAGAGAGTGCAAATTACAGTTGACCTCAGTCAAAATAACTTATCCAACTGAGACCTCTCTCTCTGGGGCCAGCTGGAAGCTTTCTGCAGGCCTGCGTTTTTTAGCATCACTCAGCTAATTCAGAGGTCCAAATGCAAAATCCAGCACTCAAGGTCATCTATGGATTTGTGACACTTCCTGGAGCACCTGAGGAACATAAATCAATGAAGGGATTACCCCCCAAAAAAGAGGTGTTTTCAGTTGGATCAGATTGCAACTTGCTTCTGTATTTTTCACAGCACTTTATGGTTTCAAAATACCATGTGCATGAGAGAATTCAGCAGAACAGAAATGGTGTGAGCAGAATAATGCAACAACCAGTGGCCAAGTATACAGATAATGTCCTACAGGCATTTTGGAACAGCGAACAGTCATGATTAGCACAGGAGAGCAAGGAACTGGCCATACAGCATTTAAGTTATGTCTACACTGACGGTGACAAATTTGCCATCATCAAATCGGTTTATCCAGTTTGCCCAAACAGCAGTAAAGATGCACTCAATCAATCCAGAAGCTGGCCTAGTAGTAAAACCACCTCAAGTGGTGTAGTGTTGCATGGATGGGAACACATTTCCCATCCGTGCAGCACTGTGGTGACAGTGCATAGAACCGAAGTTACGAAGTCGATGGGAGTTACACAAGCTATGACTGTCACCGAGTTTTGCCAGCAGCGGAGACCAGGCCATAGTCCATTTAACAGCATCATTGTTTGTATCCTATGGCATCAGTCGCACCTGCCATTGTTGTTTTAGACAGTGACGTAACCATGCAGGGATCTCTACAAATAGATGCTGCCCGGAAGAGCTTAAATGCTCAGGAACCTGATCCTACAAGGTGCTGAGCATCCAGCAGCTTCTGTGGCTTCTTTGATGACTGCTCAGAGATGACTCTGACTCTGTGTAGTGGGATGAGTCTGTTCCCTTTGGCATCAATGGGAGTTTTGTCATTGAAACCAGACTTGGGCTCATCGCTTGTAAATGTCTTTGGGAGTCTCCAGGGAGCTGTAACAATCACCGTATGTGATTTCAAGCAGGAATTTGAATCTGGATCTCTGACGTCCTAGGTGAATATCCTGACCATTGACTTATTGTTCTGGGGTTGGGCTGTGTATTTGTTTTCTCACTGTCTTCCTGCCACCGCCCAATGCAGAGATGACCTGGTGGTGCTGGGAGCATCCAGAGTCCTGTGCTCCTTCTCCACAGATTTGCAGTTCAGCTTATACTGCACATGCTCACACAGACTGAGCATGCTCAGTAATGGCTGAACTCAGCTGCCCTCACTCTGCCACACTTAGGTGGGCACCAATCATCTCTGCCCACCGATCATTGCCCCAAGAAATGTTCCCAAAGAGAATGGCTGGAATGAATCAGTTTCTGTGAAAAATTTCAGTTTTGACAAAATAAGCATTTTCTACCACCCCTACTCCTAAAAAGTATTGGAAAAGGCCCAACTTGCTCTCCATGTAAAGTTCAGGTGCTCTCTCCCACTCACATGACTCAGACTGATCAGGGACACTGGTGCAAGCCTTTGATAGGTGTGCTGGACTTTTATGGGTCTTATGTAGTCAAAGAATGCACCAGACCAAAACGGGAGTGCTTTATAGCATCTTTCTACCATTGCTAAGTGACCGTAATGCAGAGAAACAAGGCTATTTGCATAACCAGTTGAAATAATCAAACTACCGCCCTTTAAAACTCAGCATGGAGTGGTTGTCACGCTCTGTATGCACACTGGGCCCAATCTTGTGAGGAGAGGACTATCCTCCACCCCCAGGAAAATCAACTGGAAATTACAAATGTTCCACATCTGGCAAGACTGGCCACATCACAAAAAACCTATATGACAAGTCAATAGACTACACAGACATCTACAAAGCAATGCCTTGACCCCGATTGTATTACATGTTTACTTGAAAGACTAATGTAAACGTGCCTTAATCAAGTCTATAAACACATATTTATGGTAGCCAGTTATCAGTGAGGCACGTCTTTGTTTTAGGACTGCCCCCACCTTGCACTCTCAATATTCAACAGAGATCCGTGGGGAAACCGGGTCTAAAAGCAAGGCAGATTCATGCCTCACAACACAGGGCCTGATGCTGCCATATGGGGATAGTTTAGAAAGTATGGTGCTGGAGTTTTGAAAGAAGGCAGAAATATGTATTTCCCCAGCAATCTGAACGTTTCAGTAAATGTAATGTTTTCCCTCAGCTGGAGAGCGCTGTGGAATCTAGAAAACTGCTGCTCCGAGCCAGCCAATCTGAGATCAGAATGTGAACGGCCCGTCCAAGTGTAACAATCACGCAAGAAACCAGGAGGGTAGGGGGTGGTCCCAAGGGGTATATTTTTCTTTTAATGATACTTCTCTATTAATGTTTACATGAGGTAATACCGGGGGGGGGGAGGACTCAAAATGAGAGGAGAGAGGTTTTACTCCTTAAAAGGACAATAGACTAAATAGACAAGACACTTAAAAGAATAGCTGGACAAGGCGATTATAAAAATAAAGGCCTAGGCCAAATCCATCACCCAAAACCCATATGTCCACCAGCCTCCCCTGCCAGCACAACAAGAAACAAATCTTGGTCATGCACAACATGTTTGGAAGCATAATGGAGTATTCTGCTCTGCGTCTACTGGTTTCCATCCCTGATCCAATATTAGGCTGGCCATGGAGGAGTTTCATTCCACCACATTCCCACCTGTACCCCATCCTCAACTCTCACCCTGTCCCCTCCGATAGGCCCCCTACACTGGCGTGGGGGCTGTCTCTTTTGGGCCAGAACATGGTCCCAGTGTGCTACCTGAGTCTGTCTGTCCCTCTCCTATCTACATTTTACAGAATCTTCCCGCCACATAACCACTTGGATCATCCCTTTTTGTAAACATTTTGCCGCCCTGGCACCACATGTGGTGTTTATGGCCTCTAAGAGGTGAAATCGTGTCCTGAGAGGTGAAATCGTGTCCTTGTGGGTGCCCTCCCATCCCAGTGAAGTCAAGGGGAGACAAAGTCATGCTGGCTTCTAGGTTCCAGGCCCTCAGATATTAAAGTGATGGGGGGCCATGTAGCTATGGGGCCATATAGCCAGGCCCTCAGATATTAGAGTGATGGGACTATGTAGGCCCAGGCCAATGTTCCCTCTAATTTTAAAATACGCTGCATGCGCAAAAAAATTTCTTTTGTGCAAATTTTTGGAACCAGTGGCCAAATTTGTGCGCACTCCAGAGAGTGTAGTCAAACTTGTGAACACAACAAAGCAAGTGTGTATGATACAAATAATATCTTCAGTTTTATTTTTATATGGTGATGGAAATGATTTTATAAATTACAAAACCTTATTTGAAACATGCGCCTTGAAACCACCTTCTTAAAGTAGTATAAAAATATTAGCACTGTTGAATTTTTTTGTGCATGCTTTATATTGCTGTGTGCGCAGGTTTCATGACCAGTGGGTGCACGCACGTGCACACAGCTTAGAGGGAACATAGTCCCAGGTCCTCTGATATTACAGTAATGGGGCCCCTATACTACAGTGCTGGGAGCCTTACAGTAATGGAGCCATAGGCTGTGTTCACACAGCCTCCTTATTTCAAAACAACTGAGGTTGTTTCAAAATAAGGTCTTGGCTGTTGACATGACGCACGGTTGTTTCGAAACAAGTTAAACCTAGTCTGTGGGCGAAACAATGTTGTTTCGCAACGGTTGTTTCAAAACAACACTGTGCGAATGTGTTGTTTCGAAACAACAGTGGTTTTGAAATGACTTGTTTTGAAACAACCGTCGTCTGAACATGTTGTTTCGAAACAACGGTGAGTCGTTTCGAAATAACTGTTGTCCAGAATTGCTATTTCGATTCCGGCTTTTCTCCTTATTTCCAAGTGACATTTTTGCTAATTCAAAATAAATCATTTCAAAATAAGGTGTTATTTCGATACGGTTGTTTCGAAACAACCGTATTGAAATAACCCCCTGTGTGTGAACACAGCCATATAGCTAGAACAGGTGTGGCCAAACTGTGGCTCATGAGCCACATGCGGCTCTTCAAAGAAAAAGTGTGGCTCTCGGAAGAGCATGGGGGAGAGAAGAGTGGCATGGTCAGAGACGGTGGCGAAGTGACGGCATTGTTGGGGACTCGGGACGGTGTGGAGAAGCACGACATGGTCAGAGATGGTGGGGAAGTGCAGGCATGGTCGGGGACTCAAGACAGTGCAGGGAAGCACAGCATAGTCAGAGAGGGCAGGGAAAAGCGATGGTATGATCAGGAGTGCAGGGAGAAGCTAAGTTTTTACTGTATAGGTATCCCTAGTTTTCATGGTGACCTTAAGTAATTATTAGAATCTGACATTAGTAGAATCAATATTTGCTCTCTTTTTACAATAAAATTAAAACGTGCAATGAAATTTAAACTTAATAATCGTGGAGTAGGTAAAATATGGCTATATGCCTCAGTGCGGCTCTCAAAGGTTTAATGATCAACTTGTGTGGCTCTTGAGTTCTGTAAGTTTGGCCACCCCTGAGCTGAAAGGTTTAAAGTCTGCTCCACTTCAAGGGAAGCAGGATCAAGCCTTTGGAAATGAAAGACAAGAAGAGCATCTTTATTCACTTTCACAGCATGTATTTCCTTAGCAGTATCTTGCCTTTTGAAACAATTCCTCTTTCTGAAGCAGGGGCCCAAACCCAGCCAGTGCTGAGCACTTCCACTTAACTTCCCTGTGGGGGCTCAGCACCAAACACCATCAGGCCCAGAGCCATTGAACAGAGTGTGCTCACTTTCAAAGCCCACTGCAGCTTTGCAGGGTTGCTTCTATCCCCTAAGTTTTGGTCTGGAAATAGCTGAGGCCAGGTCCTGCCATGCTTTGCAAACCCTGGGGTGGATTTATCCTGCTCTCTCATTGATATCAGTAGGAAGATGCCCATTCGACTTTAATCCAGTTCCCCTTCCTTCCTTGTTTGCATCACTTATTTGAGTGTTGTTTTAGGGAATTCTAGGGAAAGTTAAAAAACAGATCTTTATTAAGATCCATAATTCGTGGTACTTACTCCGGGCCCCTTTCTACTGTTCTGACCCAAGCAACTGTCTCATTGTGTGTCAGATCCCAGCTCTAAATTGCTGAGCAGGATGTAGAGAGGTCTGAGGATTCCCAGAGCACTGTTGTGCCTCACGCCCATCAAAAATCTGTAACATACACAAATGCAAAACAAGGGCTAATTAGCCTGGCTCGCTTGTCACAGCGATTTGCATTTGATTTTGGAGTATCCATGTTTCAATAACCTCCTTAACCCAGCATTTCACCTCTGTAATTCTGGGTATTTTTAAAGGCTCCTAAAAGGAGTACACACTTCAAGTGCAGCATTCAAGATTTGTCGACTGATGAGGTGCATTGGTCTAATTGCAAGCCCTAATTACAGGATTTTTTTTTTTTAATCCAGAAGCTGTATTACTGTCTGTACAAAATCCATCCCCCCCAGTGCAGGATGCTTCGTAATGACTAACCTTCCACCAGGGGCCTTTGGAGGCTAGCTCTGAAGATGGGCTATGTGCATATAAAGATCAGGGCAAACATGACTAGAAAAATTAACTCCGATGAACGGCTTTTGTTTGTGAGGTAGCGATTCCTTCCAAAGCAATGGTGGTTTTGTTTAATTCACTATACAGTGTTTCATTAAAAGTCCTGAACCTTTACCCTCCCAGAACCCAAATCACTCTGTACACACCACAGAACACATAAATGCCAGTAGACCTCCTTTCTCCCACGAAAGCTTATGAAAAAAAATTGTTCGCCTTTAAAAGTGCCACGGGACTCCTTGTTTGTTTTGCTGAGCTTGACTGACATAGCTACCCCTTTGGAAGAGATTTCTGGAACTCCATGGTTTTCCAGATCCATATCCACTGTGCAGACTGCCCTTAACCTCAGCTATTCTCTGAGTGGGGGAAGTTGTGGGTCAACAGAGGAAAGTGGCCAAAAAAGGCAGTCTCTTTCCAAAGAACACATGGAGAAACAGAGGAAAATGTGAGCTGAATTCAGCAGATAGACATTTGTGTTCAGGTCTAACAGGGGTGCTTGAGAATTTATTCTAGGAGAGTCATGCTACACAACTAAGGACAAAAGACTTCACATTAATAAGAAAGAAAGAAGAGCAGGGGGACGGCAGAGATTCATTCCATCCTGGCCTTTTTCATGCTTTATTTTCACTTCTAGGGGATGGGGGAGTGGTCAGATACTGTGCATTTGTCAATTGTTAAGAGAAAATGGACGTTGTGTATGGGCTGATGGGCAAAGAGGAAAGCTGTATATGTGCATAAATAGCTGAAGTGTCCAACAGCCATAAAAAGGCTTCAGCTGGGTGGAAGATAATATACTGGGTGAAAGGAGAGGCTGGAGTAGTTTTCATTATTATGAGGAGACAGCAGGATTTACCATGACACCCCCTTGCCCCTGCTGTGTGTAAGGCTGATGAAATGGTGTGTGTTTATAAAGGGAGTAAATATAAAACTCTTCAGTATTATTTGCACACATGTTTCTTGGAGAAGGAGACACAGGACAGCTTTAAAAATACAGTGACCAAAAACACAGCCAAGCCAAAGTATGCAGCTTTGAAACTAGCTGGTGGGGTGAGGTGTTAGTAAACTGGCTTGGCTAGCTGCACATTTCCCAGTTTCTAAAGGCTGGTTATTACAGAAAAACCTTGCAAAAATGATGGAGAATTCTAGCAGAGAGAACCAGCCAGTGAGTCAGGGAATATCAAGCAAGCAACCTTGGCTGGATTACACATCCCCGGGACTAAATTTGGAGTTTACTAAATGTTTCCGAATTGACTAGCCTGACGAGCTGTCCACATTTTAGCAGATTTTTTTTATGAAAGATTTAAAGCTGAAATGTGAGGCTGTTTCAAAGAGCCAGAGCTCTCCATTTCAAAATAGATCTTGTATCTCCTTAACAATAATGTTTGCTGCCAGTTTAAATCAATCTTAATTATGCATTGCTCTCATTTACCTTGGAAGGAGAATGCATTAACATCAAATTTTCCTATTCTCAAAGTGTCTTCTAGTCATTTCTACAGCCTCAATAATTCAGTGTCAATAGGATTGGGGGGTGGGTGTTTTTTTGTTTGCTTTTGGGTTTTTTGGTCTTTGGTTTTTGTTTTTATTTTTGTTTGTTTTTGGTTTGGTGAAGAAATTAAACCTCTAAACGGTTTGCCATACATCTCCCAGTTCAGTCACAAGCAATTAACATTACTATATATTGTTTTCCTAATTGCATTTAGCTTTAGAGATATGCCACTGCAGCTATAGGTACAGGAAAGACATGCAAAAGAGATAGCAAAATACACCTCCCCACAGTCATCAGCCTTGTATAGCAATAAAATTTCGATCGGCTGATTTGGAACAGATAAAATTCAAATGTCATTTGAAAACAGCCAGTGGGATTTATACAAATAGACATTTAAGGGTATTTTAATATACCACAATGGTTGGGGGGGTGATAATCCCTGAAGGTGTGTGTTTGGGTGTAGCTGACATGTTAAACATGCTGAGAATAAAAATCACTGAACAAATCCCTCCCCCAAAAATGCAAACAACATTGGAATAAGCGAAGAGTTTGAAACATCCCTTCGGTCACCTGTCACTTGCATTTTGTGTCCAGCCAGGTCCATATTGGCCGGGATTATGGACTGACAGACCCCCGGGGCCTTTTAAAAGACCTGTTTCTAAGACTGCAGTTTAGACATGTTCCCTTACCTGGGTCCATGTCCTTATTCCCTCCCACCCCGTTGAGAATGAACCAGATTTCTCTCTCCTTTTTATTCCCCACTTTAAACCATCACTTTGCAAATCTGCTGGGCCAGGATTTCAAGCCCGGCTCTCCCTAACCCAGTGTCATGCACTTGCAAAATGCAGGGGCAGGCTGTGTGTTGTTAGTGCAAGGCTGAAACAAGCCTAAATAATGCTTCACTTGGCCTAGCCCTGGTTTTGTGTAGTTAGCTCGCCCTGGTGACAAAAGCCAGAAAGAAGAAAAAACCCGTCCTTGCGTTTCAAGTGAGAGATGGACCGGGCAGTGAATTCAAGGGGCAAAAACCCAGCTGTAAAAGCCTGGGGCCTCTCACCCCCAGCCTGGAAATCCTCTTGGCCCGCCCTTCACCAAGCACGTTGTTAATCCAGGTCCCATGGCAGGGGTCGCTCAGCTCCCTGCCTTTCCTGCCCCTCCACTGCACGGGGGCTTTGCTCTAATGGGGTTAGCTCGGATGTGTCCTGGCCCACTCCAGCGAGCAAACTAATTTTGCATTCAGGACAGGTGGGTGGCAGGACCAGGTGCAGAAAGATGCTCGTCGCATCAAACCCCGGTGTCCTGGCGTTTGAGCATTAGCCCTGCTGCCCACCGAATCCCCCCGACACACGGTTTTGTGCCCCTCAGCTGATCCGATGCAGCTGGTCGGAGATGCCCCATCCACTGACCCCAAAGGGGACCGTCCCCAAGGCACCCGCAGCCTCGTCTGCCCCCCGGCTTCATCTGCTGGGCCAAGGCCGAGCCTGGAGCAAGTCGGGCTGAATCACAGGGAGGAGATATACCAGGACACCCCCTTGCCCCTGCCATGTTTATGGGGGGAGGAAACCCAAACCTCTCCGGGCTCCTTTGTACCCCTTTCTTGGGGTGGCTTTGAAAGCCCAGTGATCAAAAAGGGTCTCTTGGCCCAGCAGGACACAGGCTTCTCAGTGGGGGCTGAAGGCTCCTCTGGACCTGAAACCCTGGCACCCTGGGCTTGATCCGGTTCTCACTCCGAATCAGTGGCAAAACCACCCGATGCCAATGGGCGCAGGTGAGGGGTAACTGCAGAGAAGGAGACAGAAGCGACTCTGGGTCATGCTCAGCCTGGTGTAAACCCGAGATGGGGAAATAGCCCTCTCTATGCGGGTGCCCCAAGCCTGGGGGTCACCCTATGGCCGCTGATAAAACAGCCCCAACCCCTGGAGGGAGGTGTGGAGCTGCCAAGCCAGGCGCTCCGATTGCTCCCAACCTTCCCAGCAGGAATGAAAGCAGCCACGGATCAGAAAGGACAGCGCTGAGCACCAGCGGGCAGCCCATCTGCTTTTCCAGGCCACGCTCCCTGTCCCAAGCCACAAGGTGCCTGGGCTGGGCCAGAGGAGCGGGGAAATGTCACTTAGTCAAGGCAAGGGGCAACTTTAAAAACCACTGGGCTGGGTTTACAAGTGGGAGTGGTTAGTAAAGCCCCAGCTTGAGCGAACCCAACTTGCCTCCCAACTTTCGTTTCAGGGAGAAAAAAGTGAGCCTGACTAGCCGAGCAGGCAGCAGTTGCCTTTTTTCCCCGGGTTCAATGCAGGGGTCACCCACCAGCCGCCTGTTCGTGCCCCTTTCTGGTTCAAAGACACCACAGCAAGGGAGCAGGAGGGATCCCTGCAGAAATAAGGGCTGGAAACGGATTCCTAAGGGGAAGCTCCTAACTCTCCCCCTCCAACTCCGAGGAGGTTCCCAGTTCGCCAAGCAACGGGGAAAGTCTCCTTCAGGGGGGCACAGCCGAAGTCAGACGGGGCCCTGAGCTCCCAGCAGGCTCATGGCTTCATGTTTTGTCTGGAGGAAGACTGTCAGAGTTAGCAAATATTAAGGCAAACAAACAACAGCCAAAAAAAGCGCAAACTTGGAGCAAAGCGGCTTCGGCGCCCTCCAGATGTTCGCCAGCTGCAAAGCCGACGGGTCACCCCTGGCCGCTGCTGGGGTGTGGGGGCCGCGGGGGTTCAGTCAATTCTCTGCACCCAGGTGTCACTTCGGAGCGAAAAGAGGAGTGACTCCCCTTATGCTCAGAGACGCGCTCCTCTTACTTCGCCTGCGCCAAACCAGAGCCGTTTGCTGCGTTTTTATTTTCGGGTCGGGTTACAGGAGCCTTTGCTCCTAAAACAAATGCAAAACCAGGCAAAGCTTGGAGCTGATGGGGGGGGGGGGATTTGATTACTGCATCCAGGGTCCTCCCTCATCTCCATCCCACCCCCCTTTAACCTGATCGTTTCGGAGTCAGGGCGCGATTTTTCCCCCTCCGGTGGTCCCTATGCGGGGAGCAGAAGTTTGTTCTGGGAAGTCTGTTAAAGCCATTAGGACTTTGGCGCTGGGGCACCAGCAAAGTAACACAAACATCGTTCACTTTTATAAATAAACATTAGTCTTAAAAAGTTTGCTCTATTGACCCCCCGCAGATCTGATTACTTGTAATTTTCTGAACCAGATTTTAAGACCTCGATTTTTTTCGGGGGTCGGGGGATGCAAAAAGCCCCTTTGGTTCATATGGATCACACGCCCCCGCCCCAGCTTCAGAGCTTGCAGTTATTGGGGGTCGGTTCGTGGGCACCTCGAATTGAAGGCCAGTTTTCTCGTGGGGCACCTTTCCTTTTCCATTTCCACGGGCTCGATTTACAAAGTCTCCTCCATCTAGACCCTTTTCCCTCCGCCCTCCCCGCGCCTTTCACTCCCCACCGCACGGGCTGCGAGGAGCTGCGGATCCTCGGCTGCTTTTCGGTGGAAACGAAGCACGACACAGGCCCAGTTTGGAGGGGGGAGGATCCTAAAAGAAACGAAAAGAGTCGAAGCGTTAGTCCCTGCTCGCTTCGCTTTGTGCCGCTGAGGAGGTTTTGCGAAGGGGTTTATGCGCCCAGAGCGCAGCCGGCGATCCAAGATCCGGATTAAAGGCTGAACCAAACTGGCTCCCCAGGATCCTTGGTCCTCTTTAACGCTGCCGATCGTCTTCTGGTTTCCTGCCAGCTTCTGCAAGGGGGGAGCCGTTCACACCCCCCACCCCCCCCAGCTCTTTAGCCGTTGTGGAGGGAAGCCTGCTCCGGATGGATGTGTAGTGCGTTCACACCGCGCCTCTTGTGTCTGCTTGCACCAAAGCCGGCTCGCCCGCCTGGCTCGACAAGTGAGCGCCGGGGCTGCCCCCCCCCCTTCCTCCTCCAGCTCCCAGAGCCGGGGCCGAGCCGGGGGGACCCTCAGCCTAATTGGAGGGGTCACATGTTAAATCCACCTCTTGTTCGCGCTAATGCAGCCCTGTCCCTCGGCTGCACATTTACTGATTTCTCTTAAACCCACCATTGTCTGCCCTTCACCCCCGGAGCAATGAGCCGATGGGTTGCCAAGGCAACTATAAAACCATTAAGGCAGAGCCCCCCCAGCCCCCCTCTCCAGCCCGGCGGGAGCCCGGTGGAAAGATGATGTGGCTGCCCCAGCCCCGCCGGCTCCAGCTCCAGCAGGAATAATAATAATAATAATAATAATAATAATAAAATATAGATTATTATATTATATATTATTAATAATAATAAAATATAAAATAGAATAATAAAGTATAACATCAAATACAAAGTAATATTAAGAATAATAAATACAATTTTTTATTATTATTATTATTATTATTATTATTATTATTATTATTATTATTATTATTATTATTATTAGTGAGGGGAGAAAGAGCAGAAATGCTGGGGCAGATCAGGGCGAAGAGACCCGGCAGCCCCCTTCAGTCACCCTCCCATGAAGCTGGGCGAGTCAAAGTCTCTCTGCACAGGCCAGTTTCTTGGTAGCTGCCCGCTGGAGAGAGGAATAAAACCATCCCACTGGTTAGTAATAAATCACCCTTTCTAATTTCATTTTGGTAGGACAACGCCCGAAAAAGGGGCGGGGGGGCAGAGGATATTGCCAAGCCCCGGGCTCTGCCTGGTGGGCAGACTACAGGGTGTGGGGGCCGGAGGAGCAAGGGCAGAGCCGGGAAGGGGATGGAGGGGGCCACGGGTGGGGGTCACCTTCCCACGCAGGGTTTATTTCCTGGAGAAAGCGGCCAAACAGGCAGCTCTGGGCTGCAAAGGAGGAGGAAAAGTTGGGACTGGAGGTGGGAGAAGCCGTTTGGCTCGGGCATTTGCTTGCCAATCTCTCCACATAGAGCCGGCTAAATATGACAGTGCATTCGTTGATTTTAAAATTATTAGGAGCCAGAAGATGCCTGGAGGAGTGAGCGGAAAGTGACGCCTCATTTCTGAGGGCTGGGAAGACAGGACACCCTGGGCTCCCCTTTAAATGGATAAGTAAGGAGTCCTGTGGCACTTGGCAAAACTAACCAATTAATTTATTCTTTAAAAGCGCCGCAGGACTCCTTGCTAGTTTTGCACAACTAGACTAACACGGCTGCCCCTTTGGGACTTCAAAAGAGGTCACCTTTGCCAGTCACCGCGTTGCCGCTTTACTTTTTAGAGACTTTTTTTGCATTTTCGAGTTTATTCCGAGTAACCCCGCGGCAGGTTGGTTTCCTGAACCTCTTGCTTTAAGACGGGGCGATGCAGGGTTAACAGAAGTTATTTAGTGTTAGGAAAAATCTTTATCTCTGAATAGTCTAGTAGGTTGGCTCCACGAAGGTGAAAGCTTATGAAATTATCGAGAGAGATTAATGATTAATTAATTAAGGGAGTCCTTTATTAAATTATCGAGGGAGACGCTTGGAAAGTCAGACTGAAATCCTAGACGGCCGCTCTGCTCTCAATCCAGTCTCCAGCCCTCCCTGGAATAAAAGGATTTTTTTTCTCTGTTTTGATGCCAGGTGACTCTGGAGTCACACCATGTAAAGTGGATCTAAACGAGATCCGGGATCCTCACCCGTGTAGCTGGGACAGGCATTTCTATGGACCCAGGTTGCCGTCCCCGCTCATTTCAAACTCTCACCCCGAGGTAGGGAGCGAGCTGGAGGCGATGAATTTAGCCAGAAGTGAAGGGACTGGACCGATCCGCTCCGATTCTTAATTTCGTGTCTTGACAATCAAAAGTGGCTCCCAGAGGGCGCGGACCGGCCGGCGGCGCCGGTTTTTGGGACCAGCCCCCCTGAAATTTGCCTGGGGGTTCACATCGCCTGGTGTAACTGGAGCAATGTCTTATCCCGAGGGGTTTTTCTGACCTGCCCCCTCTCCTGTTACTGGTTCCCTAGTGGTGCGGGATCCCCCCACCTGTGCGCCTTGCGGACCCGCACATTAAAACCCATTTTTGAAAGAAGAAACGCGCCCCACCACCCAAGGGCTGGCACCGCCCTGGGCCAAATTAACCAAGCCAAGGCCCTGGGTGTGCGCAGAGCCGCGGATTTTCTTACTCACGTGAGTAGCTCCCGCCCCTTTGAAGTTCAGGAACCTTTTTCTAGCAAAAGTTTTCCAGGATCGGCTCCATAGCGGGGCCGGGACATTTTCCAGGGAAAATATTTTCACTCGCAGGGCACATGTGACTGGGAGGAGAGCAGAATGAGAGGCGAGCTTGCTTGAAAATCCCTTCGTGGCCCGCAGAAAGGGGAGGGATTTTTTTTTATCATTATTTATTATTCAGAAGTGAAATGCAGAGTCCGCCAGGGCCCCTCGCCCTCCCTTGTCGGACCCGCAGCCCTCGCCGGGTGAATTTGCTCTGGACCCTCCCAGGATGGCGGAGGGGATAGTGAATTTCAAAAATAAAAACCAAACTAAGGGTCGCTGCAAAACCAGAAATACACTAGACCCTCAGAAATAAACTCCATAGGAGCGTCGGTGGCGGGGGGGAGTAAGAGCTGGGAGTTCCCAAATGGGAGAAATTTGGTTTTTCCTGTAGCCTTTTGCCCCAAGACTGTGTATAGACTTTATACCCCCCTCCCAGCCCAAATTACATCCCTTACCGGCCCCCTTTCCCACCTTTCCTTGAGCCTTTTCTATTCCGGTGTAAGAGGGTCGATGCTCCGCTTTCCCACGCCCGTGGCCGCTAAGCGCCGTGTGAACGCCGGGGTCCCACTGACTGCAGCTTCCCTTTGCCAAGCCGACCTGGCCCCGTTTCTTCTGGCACCCGGACAGGGCTGCAAAGCGGAGCAGGCTCGTCTCCTGGCTGCCCTTTGCCGCTCCACTTTTGGGGCAAAGGGCTGGGGTCTGGGGGGCTGCGATTTGGCCCCCATTGTTCGGGGCAGACGCAGGGCGCAGGAGGGAGATTTGCCTTCCCTTGAACCCTTTCCCCTGGCTTTACACCATCCCCTCAGTGCCAGCCGGGAATGGATTAGGCTAGTGTCCCCCCCCCCCCAAAATTTCTCCTGCTTTTTGCCTCCCAGCCCTGCCGCGCCTGCCCCTGCCCTGGGGCTTTTAGGCGCCACTGAAATAAAAACCAAAAGTGGTGCTGGGGCATGGCGGAGCTGCCTGGGGGGGCTTGAATTGAGGCATGAGCCAAGGGGGAAAATCCTCCTCTTGGGGGAGCCGAGGGGGCCGTGATCGCCCCTATGGGACCGAGGTCTGGAGTGAATGAGGGGAGCTCGTGTGTACCCGGAGAGCTGCTCAGAGGTTGGCCCAACAACAGGTCTTCTGCCCCCCGATGAATTTTGCTCTTGGCTGTGCCCCCCCCCCTTTGGGCCTCACCCCCTCCCATTGAAATGCATGGAGGCCGGGGGGTGAAAGCGGGGAGGATGGGGGACAAAGCCCCAAAATGCCCCACCAAAGCAACGTTTCTTCCCCTCTGGTGTAGCCAGCCGGTGTAGTGCTGCCCTCAGCTCCTAGGACTGGGCGCTCCCCACACGGGAAAGCAGCAGGTTATTTCCCCTCCCACCCCACAAGCGGGCCAGGGGGCGAAATGGGGCTTTTCCGCCCTCCACCCCAGCCGGGAACCAGGACAAAGCAGCTGGAGAAGGGGAGGAAAAGGGATGGATGCCTGTAGAGGGCAGGTTTCAAAGGGAAATTCCAGCTGCTGTTACTTGATTAAAGAAAAAAATGAAGCAATTCTTTGTCGGGGAAAATCCTGAGTGGAAATAGGAAATAATGCCCTCTTGTGACCCGGGGATGGCTGCCCACGACTTTAGTCCCAGCCCCGCTGTGTAGGTGAGCACTTCAGCCCCAAGCTGACACTTTTACACGGAGTTTTTCCAGGGAGCTGTTGCCAGAGGCCCATGGCCAGGGCCTTCTGCAGTGCATCGGCGTTTCCATTTTTCAAAATCGCATCCGTGTGCCCCTTGCTTGGAGCAGAAGGAGGTGGTGGGCTCCCCCTCGCCTGCCTGTTTGACTTGCCATTGAGATCAAACCAACTCCCAAAGGGCCCTTACTCTGAAGTATTCTCCTTGGCCAAGGGGTTTTTAGGTGGCTGCTGCGACAAACGACGCGTCCGGGAGGAGATTCAACCCGCACCTTCCCAGAGGAGGAAATAAAACGAGTTTAAAAGCAATTCACCCTGCGAGATGTGTCAGGTCTCTGACATGCGGGTTTCCATCGGGATGGATGGGTTTACTGGTGCTCCGTGTGACCGGGGGGTGGGAGCAGACCAGGAGACTGAGATTTACTTGGTAAAAAGAGAGGAGAAGCGAATCCTAACTCCGCTCCAACGTTATTCTTCGTGTGAATCTAAACCCGCTCCGGTTTCGGGGAGACGATACGGAGCAGGGGGAGCTGAGGCAGGTAGAGCAAAGGGACAATTTTAGACTCCAAGTTATTTTCCTCCAATACAACAGCCAAAAGAAACCGAAAAGTAAATCCCAGTTTCCGCGCCCTGGACTCTGTGGTTAATGCTCGCCCCCTGTGAACCAGTATCCCCCCTTCTTTTCTGGGACCAGGATCTGGCCCTAGCTAATTTGCAGTTTTGCTCTTTTATTTATGTAGCAGCCACCGTTTTCTCCTGCCAAAGGAGAGATAGTGGCGCTAAGTCGCCCAAAAGCTGGAGCGGCAGAGGAGAATGAAAAAGAAAGTTGCAACAAAACCAGCCGACTTAAGGCAGGAAAGGGGGGAAAAATGAGGCACCTGAGGAGGTGGGCTCCAGCCCACGGAGGTTTATGGTCCCAAAATGTAACTTTCCCCTCGCCTGTGAAGACACAAGGAAGAAAAGGCGGTGCAAGGAAGCTCTTTGCTAAGTTTGCTGATGGGAGACCACATTTTGGTTAAAAAGAGCCAGGACTGCAACTGGCTCTAGGATGGGGCTTGATATTACTCCAGGAGAAGTCTGAAATTTGGCCAAATTGTATTTGAAGGGACAGCGCCTTGCCTTAAAGCCTAGGGGTAGTTTAAGGTCTGCAGCTAAATATTTGTCTACTTCTCTCCACCATCCGCAGGCAAAATATGTTTTGTCTTTCCCCGTGTAAAACCGAAAAGGCAGACTACCAGCGACCCAGCAAAACAGGGTGAAGCATCAACCGCCCAACACCACGACGAAAAATGACTTTTCAGGAGCATTTCACTAATTGTCCAGCAGCCTTAGAGACCCCTTGGCATTTGCTGGTGGGCGAATTTTCTTCTGAGATCAGGAGAAATTCATCCTGAGATCAAACCAAATTTACTTGGGCAGGAGCTAGGTCCTGATCTGCCAGTTACCTGCCAGCGGTGCCCACTTCAATATTTCTCCTAAGACCGAGGCTGTTGGGGGATATTTGGTCCCACAAATATTCACTGAACACCACCTTTGGTCGATATTGGCTTTTATTGTCCTGAACCGAAAAAAAAAAAAAGAGCTAAGTGCACTGAATAAAATTTCAGTGGAGCTAATCGTGTGGCAATAAGGTGGATTTTTTTCTCCCATTACAAAATTATTTTTTCTAGGGCCAAGCAGCAATTCTTTGGGAAAAAAATCAAATAAATCATTGCATCTGCAGAACAGGTTTTAATTGCACGACCCATGAACCTGCCAGTACCCTAGTTTCATATATTCTTGTCTGAAACTTGGAGGGGGCAGAAGAGAAAATTACCCGTGGGTTATGGGGAGGGGGGTGAATGTGGGCATTTGTTTACCATGCTGGAACAAGAGGGAAAGACTGACAACATTAGTAGATCCGAAAAGAGCCTGGTTTCTTCCCTGCTTCGTGAGTAAACTCAAGAAACGGTGCAATTTACCCTCCAGAGCTCTGCAACCAGGCGGGAAAAAGAAAAAAACATCATCAGCTACTTACTCTGGCTACAACTCAAACTGCCCTTGACTTTCCGAGGAGTTTTACCCCCATCGCATCCAAACACCCCTTTACCCGGCCCCTCACCTGCCCGCAAAGTTTTCTGTGTCGAGCTGGGGTTGCTGTGCAAAGACACCTTTCTGCTCCCCAAAGCCAAATTAACCTCCCCCCCCCCATCATCTTTGCCTCCGGGGAAGCTGAGCCAGGGCAGAGGAGGGGGGCGCTGGAGTCAACAGATTTTTAGCCCAACTTTTAAAACGCGCCTGATGTGTAATTTCCGTTTTGATCAAATTAAGGGGTTAGTGTAATTAAGTTGCAGGCTGGCTTGTAAAGCTGAACCTAATTAAACAGGAATTTAGGGGAAGGGGGGAGGGAGGGGTAATTAACAAGCATTTGTAACATAGAAACCAGTTAGTCCCTGCAGGGTTTCACACAGAGGCTCCATCCCTTGAACAGCCTCGTCCCAGCATCCCTACTCCTCTTCCAGTATCTCATCTCTCGCACGTTTTCACTAGCTTTTACAAGGCTGCCTTTGGCAGGCGGAGAATGTGAACTTTGGAAACCAATGGTAATCACTTGCGATGTAACACACACACACTCACACTCACATTCACACTCACACACACACATTTGGACGCCCATGTGATTCTACGCGCCACGCCAAAACAAACATAAGACAGTTACAGAATAAGGCAAAGTATCATGGGTTTTGATTGGGGCAAAATCAGAAATGTTTTTCTCAATCCAGTTTTGGAATGAAACGACATTAAAAATTAACCAGGAGCATGAATCTATGTCACTGTTCCATAGGTGGCATTTAGGGTAATCAGAGAGCCCATATAGTGATTTAGTTTATCAACATTTTATCCCTGGGGATCATCAAAGGAGTATCAAGAGCCATTAGAATTAGCATTTGAATTAAGATGGAGATGGGAACTTGAGATCAAAGGCTTCGGTGCATCTTACGTGCCACCCTGACACCTGTTGCTGCCAAATCCATAGACACAAAGGTTAATTTTAAATGTATTTTTATTTTTATTTTTTCTAAAGCGCGGGGCGCAAGAAACGCTAGCCGGAGCTAAATGGAAAAAGGGGGCTTGTAGAGAAGTCTAAGCTGGGTTGGGTCTGTAAGGGTTTAATTATCCTACGGAAAGGGGACCTCACATTGCCGTGTCTCAATAGCCGTTTCTAATTTCCATGCTCCGGTAAATCCTAAATAACAATCAAATGTCGAGTTTACAGCCTTAAAAAAAAATCATTCACGCTGTGGGTGTCTCTGCAGCTTTCCAAAGCAGGGGAGTCACCACAGAGGCCCTGGCACCTCAAATCCCCGGCACCCCCCAGGCAGACTTGGTTCCGCAACTTCCTGGGCATCCCTCTGCACTGACAGTAGCACTTCATCCCTTCTTCAGACCAAAAAAAGGGGAGACTGTGCTTTTTGGTGAGGAAAAAAAGCTGCTGCCAGGTTGCTGAACTGAATCAGTGCATTAAACCTAGACGGCAAATGTGACACAAAAATCCTCCCTCGAGTCCAGAGCCTCGTTCATTCCGGTGCAAAACTCTGTAGCTCTTTCAGCCCTGACAACTGCGTGTGTCGGCTCCAGCCTGGCCCCGTTTTTAAGTTTCAAACTCTCCATAACTGAGACAGACTCGTCTACACGGTGTTCGCCAGCTCCAGCCTACTACGGGGTGAGCCAAGTTAAAGCCACACTTCTTTCCTATTCCCCTTCAGTCTATACAGCGCCAGAAATTTGCTGCAAGTCTCATCCCCTGACTTACCCTTCCCTGCATTTATTTCGCTCGCATCCTCTAAATTCCCCATCTTCAAGCGTCTGACAAAGTGAGATTTCTCCCACGAAAGCTCATGCGATAAATAAATTGGTCCGTCTTTAAAAGCGCCCCAGGGCTCCTTGTTTGTTTCGCAAAGAAAAGGAATCGGGGCAAAGGACACAGCCCCAAAAAGCTTTGCAACCCAAATGTTTCAAGGAATCAGTTTCAGAGCCAGGAGGCGACGAGGGATGAGACCAGTCAAAGAAAACTCTGAGGACAGGCAGAGAAAGGAGGCAGGAAGAAATGAAGGGAAACTGGAAGAAAGCCTAATTCAATTTTCGTTTTTGATTCCTTCCCTCATCTAACAAGCCCCTAAAAATCCAAATCCAGCTGCGGTTCAAAGTGCCCGGGATAGCCATTGATCCTTATTTAAAAAAAAAATGCAAGAAGATCCTTGGGAACGGGGGGCAATTGTATAAAACTCAACTATTTGTTTATGTCTCTTTTTTTGCACGAGTCTTAATTAGCTCGGAGGGCAAAAAGTCGGTGAATGCATCAAGCGTTTAGACTGAGAGAGATTAACCCCCCCCCACAAAATTCATAATTTTATAACACTCTTAGAGGTGATTTTTAGAAAAAAAAACGTAAAGCAATGCACTGTCCTTGCCTCAAAAAAAAAAAAAAAAAAAAGTCAAAACCGGTCCAAAAATGTTTTTCTTGCATCTTTTGTTTCTGCTTCCAAACGCGGAAGACGGCCTGCGATTTTGCTGGGATTTAAGACGTGAAGTGGATTTGGAGGTGCGAAATAAATTTATTTTGTGGACTAGCTCCAAAGGGGTAGCCGTGTGAGTCTAGTTCAGCAAAAGAGCAGGAAAACAACCCGCAAAACAACGCCACAGGCCTCCGCGTTTGTTTGCGGGCTGAAATATTTTCTTACCTGACCTGCCGCGGAGAGGGGCGCATTAAGGCTAAACTGAAAAAGGGAGCCAAGTTTGCAATTTGGCCGATCTGTGCCCTAAAGAGCCTCAAAAAGGCAAATATTAAGCGTGAAACTGAAAGCCCCCAGGACCTGCATCTATTTGAACCTGTTAATAGGCAGCAAATACCCAAGTGGCACTGTAAGTCCCAGGAGTAGGCAGAGGTGCCGTGTGAGATCTGAAATGCCACCCTGAAAAAGTTTTGTTCCAGCCCTTTAGCGCTGCACAATAAATCTTAATTTCATTTCAACTATGCCAAGGGGTTACCCTCCCCACCGTCTTGCAAGCCGAGTAAAACTGACGGTCTATTATTCCCCTGCCCTCCCCGTCGCTGTTGCAAATGGGCTTTCAGAGGCTCTTTAGTAAGATGGACAAAGTTTTAAACTTCGTTAAGTGGCCAAGAAAACGACCCTTTGGGTCTAAACTTAAATAAGCCAGACCTGAGCCATAAATGAAAGAGGGCTATGAATAAAATATTTTTTCCGGGGGTAGGCTCAAACTTTAGAGAAATAAACACGTTTGCTATGGTTTGTGAATATCTGCCTTTTCCTATAATTAAAGACCCTGGGTGGTCGCCCATGGAAGGGGGGGGGAGCAGCTCTAGAAACTAACAAGAAGAGACACAAATTAACATGGTGAATCAGCCCCTTGCATTATTTTCAAAGACAGATAGGGGCTTTTTAATGTTTCCAATCCATTCTGCAGAAGTCCCACATGAAAAGCCCAAAGGCTCGTATATTTGTGTGAAATGCTTGAAAACACGGGCTGCAAGCTCACATTTTCCATTCGAGAAGGGCCGCCTGTGCTCCAAAAGCAATAGACTTTGAAGATTTGAAAACAGACGTTTTCCTAAGAGGTAACAACATCGTTCCCAAAGCGAAAGATAGGAGAGTTTCAGTTGCCTATTTCAATATTTTAGGTAGTTCTGTAACTTCACATGGAAGGAAAGATCAGAAAGGCTGGGTGTTAGGAGGGGGGGAAAGAGCTCATTCCCTTGCCAATGTTTTTTTTCTTAATTCACAGATCAGAGAAAGCGCCTTAAGAAAGGGGAAAACGGCTACCATAATTCGGATTTAAAGCTGGCGTGAAAATGGCTGTTTCCTCTGGGCACGAGAAAACTAAAGAGGCCCGGGTCACGAGTGGAGGGTTACCCCTTGGAAAAGGGTTTTGTTTGGAAAAGGTGTTTTCCATAATCCAGATAATTTTTCAAGACTCCGTTTAAATATAAGAACAAAAACACCGGAGAAAAGAGAAAAGGAGGCTGAGCTGCCTAATTCCCCAAATCGATTTAAAACGCCCCTGCAGACGTCTGATCGCAATAATGGGTCCCAGAACCTGCCCGGGGGAGATGTCAGGAGGCAGAGAGAGTTGGGGGGTCCTCGAGGTTTCCTGGGGGGCTGTGCAGTGGGTTAGAGCCAGATCCAAACGGACACGCTGGTCTTTCGGCCGCAGCGATTCGGATCGCTCTCGTTTAGACCCATAGCAGGCGCGGCGGGGAGAGCTGGGGCGATCAAAGACTGAAAGGAGGGTTCCCACCGCACCAGACGTGTTATATTTCTTGGGTCAGGTTCACCAAGTAACCTCGGACCCCCGCCCTGGCAAGTAAGTGTTCTAAGAAAGAAAGAAAGAAGAGATGACGGCCTCTAAAACCCATCGCCCTGGGCTCCCTTTTTGCCCGGGAATGACAGGCGCGCTTGAATCGAACTCACTTCGAATTGAAACCTTCCTACAATGTGGCACCGGCTGGGCAGCTGTTTTTCTGTTCAAGTCCCTTCAGCTGACATCTGCCCCCGCCGCCAAGGTATTTAACCCTCCCACCCCCCGTCAAATCCGTGAACCCTCCCTCCAAGAAAGGAAGGGCTCCAGGATCCGGCTCGGGAGTGTCAGTGGAGATGCCCAGATATAAATCTTTCTAAGTCCATAAAGAATTTTTTTAAAAATTCACACCGCACCAGACGAGCAGGACAAACCCGGGGTGATGGGTTAGTGCCAGTCCCCCCCCCCCCGCAAACAAACAAACAAACAAACAAACAAACAGACCCTTCCTCTGGCCGGCTAGGCGGGGAGAAGGACCAGGCTGAAGGCTTTAAAATGATGCCCCGGGAAGATGTAACCCGCGGAGCCAGCGCGTAATTAGAGGCCATTATCCGCGGAGCTTTGCAAAGCCCCCCCGGCCCCCCAGGCCAGCCATTCAGGCCCAGCCCCGGCAGGGTTCGGCGGAGGAAAAGCGCCGGCGTCTGGGGAAAACGGTGCCCTCTCGCTGTCACCCCACAGGTCCTAAATTTCTCCTAGTGACAGCCACACTTGCCCGGGATCGCGAGGAGGGGTCACAGGAAAAAAAAAAAGACTCTGACCCCCCCCAGCTTCATCCATTGCTGTCTCCGCAGCAACCCAACCAGCCCTGCGCTTGCAAAGCTGCAGGCCCTCAGCTCAGCTCCCAGGGGGTGCAGAGCAAAATGAGGGGGGCTGCAGGGCCCCACACACCCGTGAGATGAAATCGCAGTAAAAACATTTTGGGTCCTGCAAACTAATTGCACCTTTAGGCCCAGGGAAGCGCCAGGCCATAAATCAGCCCTGCCCGGCAATGCAAAGGAGACGAGCCAGCGGGGAAGGTTTCAGGTCGCTGTAGCTGGGGGGGGGGGGGGGATAAATAAGCAACGCGTCCCCTACCCCAAAATTTCCGTCATGGCCACAGAGGGCATAAAAATATTCTCGCTTAATCAGCCGGGGCAGGGAGGAGCACTGACACCCTCTCATCTGCAAACTCCCCACGCCGATCCTGAGACGGATTTTACACGGCGGCTGGAACCGGTCTCACCCCAACTTCTTCTCTAAGTATTTTTAGCAGACATCAAAAAGTTGCATGTATTTCCTTCGTTCCCTGCCACAATTTACTTTTCAGGGGCTTTAAAAAAATCGCCCACTATTTACCACCCCCCCACACACACACACATTATTTATAATTTCTCTCCTTTCTTCCTACCAACTACACCAAGCTCCCTCATCAAAGCGGAGCAGCCCGAAGTTAGCGAAGAGAAACGTTTCTATTTTACCCCAACTTCATCAAAGGCCGGGGGGGGACCAATGGGGGGGTGACCACCCCTCTGGTAACAGCAACACCCCCAGCATGGCAATTCACCCTCTCGCAGGCAGCCGGAGCCGAAGGAAAGGGGGCGGGAGGGAGAAGAAAAACCCCTTCGGATTTGCCCCCATGGGCTTGGCAATGTGGAAAAGAGACTCGCTGCCTCCTCTTTGCTCCCCGGCGAGCGCGGCAGCCCCCTTTGTAGGAGCTGGACATGAAAGGGGACGAGCAAGTGTCCGCCAGAAGATCGCTTTTCAAAAGCAAATGTGGGAGAGAGACGGAGACGGCTCGCCGAGAGCCCCTTGAGAGGGGAGACAACATCAGCAAACAGCCCAGGCTGGAGCTGGATTAAGGGGATGGAAAATGCTTCACCCCGGGCCCCCCACCCGCACCCCGCGGCCGCGACCCCTCCTGGCTTTTAATATCTGGGTCCCTGCCGTGGGCACAATGAGGAGCCGGCAAATGAATTTCTGGGGGGCTCCGGCCTCTCCCCCCCATAACCCGCCTGCTTTCGGGCTTCTTCGCGCCCCTCTAAAAAGGAGGGAGGGGATGGCAGGGGGCGTTCAAAGCTGTTTATTTACTCGGTGACTTGTTGCAAAATTTAAACAGAGCCCTCCTGTTTCCTTTGAGCGCTTCAGCCCCGAGGGAAAAACAACCCCCTGCCATTTCTTTTCTCCTGTGTCCATGCTTCCAAACAAAATACGGGGCGAGAAAACCGGATTCGCTCCCCTCCGCCCTTAGGAGCAGCCTGGCAGCAGCAAGAGGGTCCCAAAAACGGGAGTTCCTGGGCCCCGACTTCAACCGAAAGGGAAAACATAATCTCCGAAAGAGGTTTGGTCGACCCCGAATAGTTTCAAGGGGGGGCACGTATTGACAGAAAGAGTAAAAGGCAAATTTAAGCAGTTAAAAGGCGAGGCGGCAGGAAGAGAAACGAAAAGGGTTATGGTGGGAAACCCGACTAAAGGAGATTATGGGGAGCCTGGATTTTTTTACTCCCCTTTCATGGGCGTCTCTGAAAGATTTCGCTTCCAGTTTGGACCAGCTCGCACCTCACCAGTCGGGGCCTGGCTTTAGCAAGAGCTCGTTTGCAAGGAAGAAAAGGCCGCAGTCTGCGGAGAGCTAACTGCTTTTCTTTTTAACTTCTTCCCATTTCTCCATCGGGCCAGCTGGGCGCCTAGGGCCTCCCTTTGCACCAGGCCCGGAGCTAAGGGGCTGGCGGAGCCGTTCTTGCCTGATGAAAATACATAAGAAGGGACGAGGGGCGGGGGGTTATTTTTTTAAAACAGTTCACAAACGTTTATTAATTTACACCAAGGGCGGACAAAACTGCTTTGCCTTTTCCACATCAAAGGGTTCACAGAGGCTCTCAATAAAATAGATAGGACGGATGCACAACGAGTGGGGAGAGAGAAGCGGAGTCGACACATCGGCTCCCGCATCATCTATGTACAAATAATTTTAGGCACCTAAAAAAGGCCCGCACATTTCAGGGATGGGGGGCAAGAGGGAGCAGAAGAGCGCCAGTCCCCTCAAGTCTCCAATTTTTGCAACGCGCCATCGCCTGGGTCTCAAAAACCAAACCCTCCTGAGTTGCAGGGACCGTGCCGACAAGCAAAGCCAACCGAGCCCAGGTTTCTTTTTGCAAACCCGACGAGATGGGCTCAGGGCCCGTTCTCCTCGCGAGCAGGAAAGGCTATTTCTACCCACGCGCGCCGGAGGCCGTTTTTAGGAGGAGAGCTGGCAAGGCCGGGCCGAGGGGCCTTTTGCAAAACGCCCCGAGCCTCCAAACCCGCCGGGGGAGCTTCGCCGTCTCCGGCCTCTTTGCCGCCGGCTGGGAAAATGCTCCCGGCGGAGGAGCCACTTGCACCCGGCGCCCTGGGGCGGCGCGGGGTCCCTTTCTCCGGCCGGGGCTGAGCCACGAAGCGAGCTGGAGGCGAGAAAGGAAACCATTCCTACCTTTCAGACAAGAGGAGGAGAAGGGTGGCGGGGAGGGGGCTTTGGAAAGGGGCTCGTTTGGTTTTCCTCCCTCGGCTTTTAGAAAGGACAGCTGCTGAGGCTGGCGATTTTCCTGGGGAAGTTCTGTCCCGGCGGCGGCAGGAGAGCCTCGGGGGCCAAGTTTAGGTGGCCCTGCCCCGGCGGCAGGGCGGGACTGAGCATGGCCAGCACCGGGGCCTGGCTCGCCGCTTGGCCGGGGGCGAAGGGGGCGCCGGGGGAGCCGGCGGGGAGCGGCGGGGCGGCGCCGCCGAGGAGGTTGTCTATGGAGAAGGAGGCTCTCCGGGCGCCGCCGCCGCCGTCCGCCTTGAGGCTCTGCAGCAGCGGGTGGCAGAAGGGCTTCCCGCAGCCCAGCTCGCCCCCCAGGAAGGAGGGCAGGCCGGGGAAGGCCGGGGCGGCGGGGGGCGCGGGCAGGGCGCAGGCCGGCGGCTGGAAGGGGAAGGCGCCCGGCGGCTGGTAGCCCGGCAGCGGCAGCCCGTAGCCGTAGGGTCCGTAGGGGAAGGCGGGCAGGAAGGGGCCGGGGTCCGCCCCGCCGGGGCGCAGCAGCAGCTCGGGGTGCGGGGGCTGCTGCGGCTGCCGCTTGAAGCGCTTGCGGCGCCGGAGGAAGCTGCCGTTGTCGAACATGTCGGCCGACTCGGGGTCCAGGGTCCAGTAGTTGCCCTTGCCCGGGTTGCCCGGCTCGCGGGGGATCTTGACGAAGCAGTCGTTGAGCGAGAGGTTGTGGCGGATGCTGTTCTGCCAGGCGGGGAATTTCTCCCGGTAATAGGGGAAGCGGCCGCTGATGAACTCGCAGATCTCGCTCAGCGTCAGCCGCTTCTTGGGGCTCTGCAGGATGGCCATGGTGATGAGGGCGATGTAGGAGTAGGGCGGCTTCACCAGCGGGTTCTTCGCGCCCCCCGACGGCTTCTCCGACGGCGCCGCGCCCAGGGCGCACGGCGGGGCGGGCGCGGGCAGCCGCTGCGGGGAGGCTCCGGGGTGCGGGTGCGGGCGCGGCGGGTCCCCGTCCTCCTCCTCCTCCTCGTCCTCGTCCTCCTCCTCCTCCTCGCTGAAGCTGCCGCCCTCCGCCGGCGGCCCCACCACGTCGATGTCCGGCTCCTCCAGCTCGGAGAGCGGCTCCGGCGGCCCGCAGCTGCCCAGCGTCATGGTCTGGAGCCGGCGGCGGAGGCGGCGGAGGAGGCTTGGCTGCCCGGCGCTGGCCGGCGGCTCTGCCCCGAGGGGGCGGGATCTGGAGGGGCCGGCGGGGGAGGCGCCCGGCGGGCGGGGCGGGGCGGCGGCTCCCCCCGAGCTGGGACCCGGCCGAGCCGCTGGAGCAATGAGCCTCCGCCGCCCGCTCCCCGGGCCTTTATACAGCCCGGGCGGTCACGTGCGGCCGCCCCCCCAGCCACCCAGCCACCCACCCCGGGGGGCGAGCGGGGCAGAGATGGTGGAGCAGCCGGGGGGCAAAGGAGCGGCGGCGAAGCGGTGTCTGCGCCCCCGCGGGCGCTGTTCTCCCCAGGACTTGAAATTGGGGGGGTAAGGGGTGCTCCCTAATCGGGTGTCACATGGGCACTAGCTGGCACCTGGGGGGGGGAGTCGGGA